>QMFG01002126.1:2422-38968 GCA_003314545.1 Ramaria sp. MG151 | reverse complement strand
CGACTTGATTTTCTACTTACACTTGTCAAACTCGCTCCCAACTCAACTTCACCAACAACTGTATATTCTTTGAGTAAGCCCTTCAATTCAACTTTTATTAGTTAAATCCACTTCAAGAAATGTAAGATCATTGGCTGTGATCGACATGAACTGCAAAGTTCATTCGATTCATGAGATAGAATCCTTTCGGAACCTCTATCTCTTCGGAACCATGCACTTCATTCGCAGACATTCCAAAAGTCATTCGCTTTTACTGTAGGATTTTCATTTGCTTTCCAAAACCACTCTACTACTATTAGGGATGTTTCCGAACACTCTGACTAATCCAACATCTATCCACAACATCTATTGCTATTACTTGGATTCTGACAATTGCAACATATATCCTGTGACTGATGATGACAACATTTCATGGTCTGATGCAATCACTGTTGGACCATGCATTCCTCCACCATATAAAAAGAGGTGCACCACTATTTATAAGAAATGTCAGTCCATATTTTAATAAATCAGGATAATTCACACTGAATGGTATTGTACTTAGCTTCACATAAGCTGAAATATATAGCAAGAAACTTAAGGAACATAGTCAAGTCTATCTTGAAACTGTAGATAATACATCTGTGATTCTATAGGTGGGTATGTGTGCCTACATACTATACATATATCTTTTCTGTTTATTAGAAATTCCTCCAGGAGGATACTACTCAAACCATGTTACACCTTTCACCATATACAAATGTCTGGAACAGAACATGTGAATTAAGTATCTACTATAGTTTGTGGGATATACTTTACTTAACTATCCTGAGAATATCAAACTTACAACAAGTGCTAATGTACATGTAATCTTTATCAAATATCTCATAAGGAGGACCAGATTAGATATCTTGACTTATATTTTGAGTCAAATGAAAAATATCTATCTGTTTTTGTTATTGATTCTTATATTTCTTTTTATGATTTTGTGATATAGGGGCAGCTGTGATGGTGCCTGTCGATTATGTAATCAAGTTGTATTCTGATATAAAAGATGCTGGTGGAATCAACTCAGTTCAACATCTAATGCTCATGCTCCAAATGATAGTAAATGGCCAGTGGTGATTTGCAGTCAAAGAGATAATAGCAGATATATCAAGTAAACACTGAGAGATCAAGAGTGGGTCTGTGGAGATATACTGCCTTAATTTTTCATGAGAAATACAAGCCTATTTAAAGGAAAATGTAGCTAGGGAAATATCTTGTGAATGAGAAAGAAACTGGGGGTTTGGAACAAGTCTGGGGTGCTAAACTACTTGAGGCAATCGTCTAGCTACTACAAGCTTAATTACTTTCAATTAGCTTGAAACTGATGCTGGAATTCTTAGAACTACAATTGGATGTTCAACATAAATTTTCACTGTAGAAAGAATAAGAAAAAAGAACAGGAAAGACTTCTGAAACTTCATGCGTGCATGCAGGCACTTGTCCAAAATGAATTTGAAGCTTCTGAAGCTTCGGGTGTGGATCAATGCCAATATAATTAGATAGGAGCTGATGTGTTGTTTCCTATTATATTTTTGTTGGTGTTTCATGTGCATAAATGTGGCAATCAGTGGTAAAACATGTGCAAATGTGCAAGGGGATTTGTATGTAACTGTTCACAAGTCTTCACATTTGTGGCTGATGATCTGGTTGAATCTAAAAATAAACAGAGAAAATTCCTGAGGCATTTAGCCTTGGATTGTGTCCAAAATAGCTTCTAAATCTTTTTGTATTTTTCCTTTATCTTGCTTGACCCTGTCTCCCTGATGTGAACATGTGATTACATAATCCATCCTTTGAATAGAAAATAACAAAAATTAGCAGTTTTGAGTGAACAGTTGGATCTTTGAGTACCCTGAAACATATGTTATTATTATATCTATGGTAAATTCACATTACAAGTAGGATATATTCACAATGTAGCTATGGGGACCCATACTCCATTAGATGCCCATAGGGGGATTGGGGATGGCTAATCGGCTGACTTCTCCTCAGTGTTTTACTCTATGCTGAGGAGGTAGGTCTTAGTATAACATTTGCTTTACCTATACTAAATAGTCCTGTAGACTGATTTTACAAGGTATATCCATATTAGTGTTTTACTCTACACTGAGGAGACTGATTTTACTAGTGTTAGAGCTGCCTGAAATCTCCACTGCTGCATGATACATCACTGTAAAGTTGCCCCATATTCTAACAACATAAGCAAATGGCCAGTGACAATTTGCTATCAGTTTCTCAATAACAAAGTTTTTAGACTGTTTTTAGAAGGTCTGGGAGGATTTTTGAAGTTTTACTGCCTTAATTTCTTCTCAGAACTACAAGGCTATTTAAGGGATCTAGTTACTATGATAGCTATCTAAATTATGCAAGCTAAACTGGGGTTGTGGAATGACTCAGGACTATTCTAGGGAAGTGGGGTGGTGATGTATCTGAAACAAGGGTAGCTAATTTGGTATCTATGTAGAGAGTCCTCTTGAAACCTGTTTCTAAGTCATTAAGAACTACATTGATAATAGTTAACATATTTTTGATATGGATAATAAGAAACATAAAAGAAATATTTTTTGTGTATTTTTATTGAATTTATTTGATTTATTTTTGATGTTTCTGGAGCCTATATTCAATGTGCTTGAGGTGGCGCTAATTTTGTTATCTAAGCAAGTTTGAATTCTGATGCAGGGGAAGCACTGGTGCAGGGGTAATCTATCAGTGCTTAATGTTTGCATATGCTTGCATGAATAGTTATTGATAGAGATAATGATGAAATTAGTAAAAATGAGATAGCTATTGAGTGCAATAGATTCCTTTGATTGAGAGTGAATGTCTGGTAGCAATTTGCTATCAGAGAGACAATAGCAGAGATATCAAGCAAACACTGAGAGATCAATAGCAGGTCTGTGGAGATTTACTGCCTTAGACATTTACAAGAACTACAAGTGTATTTAAGTGAAATTGTAGCTAAGGAAAATGTCTTGTAGATGAGACAGGAATTGGGGGTTCAGAATGAGTCTGGGGTGATAAACTACTTGAAGTGATCATTTAGCTACTACAGGCTTAATTACTTTTAATCAGTTTGAAACTGATTGTGAAAACTTTAGAACTACAATTGAAATATTCAACATGATTTTTCAAAGTGAAAAGAACAAGGAAAAGAAGGTGGAAAACTTCTGAAACTCCTTGAGCACATGTGGGCACTTGTCCAAAATGAATTTGAAGCTTTTGAAGCTTCAAGTGCAGATTGGTGCCAATATATCATGTGGGAACTGATCTATTGTTTCCTATTGCAGTATAATTGGTGTTTCATGTGCATGAACATGGCAATCAGTCATGGAATGTGAGCGAATGTGTGAGGGAGACTGTATGTGGCTGTTCATGAGCCTTGGGGTTCTGACTAATCCTCTGGTTGAATCTAAATATAAACAAAAGATTCCTAAGGCATTTAGCCTTGTGTTGCATCCAAAATAATTTATTTTTGTGTTTTTCTTTTCTTCAATCCGAGCTGATCCTCTTGATGCTGTGCTGTGGTTACATAAGGACATGCTCGAATGAATAATGACAATGGAAAAGAAGAAAGGTAGAAAAGACATGTTTGTGAGATGGAATTGGAGGTCCGCAGTTGTCCTGAAGTGGATGGCATCAATAATGCTTGGTTGAACATCAGTTCCTGTCCATGTGTGTTATAAATGTCTGCTTAGATATTAATTTATCTTTGGTGTCATTTTTGTTGCTTGTGCATGAGTGAGTAAACATGGTGCATGTATGCGGTTGTTTGAGTGCTTGTGGGGGCCATCTGTAATATGAGTAGTAGATATATTTCTTATGATTTTTGTATATTTGTTTTGTTTTGTTTTTGATGTTTGAAGGTTGTATATTTCTTAATGGACATGTCAGGCACTTAATTGCTAAGTGACTAAGTACTGATGTGGGGTAGTGCCTGTGTGGGTGCAAACTTCAGCACTTAAAGATCATGTGCAGTAACATGACCTCAGTTGATAGAGATAAGGGTTCAACTTAACGAAAATGAGATAGTTTTTGAGTCTAATAAATGCCTTGATTTGAGAGTGAACAGCCAGTGGCAATTGGCTATCAGAGAGGCACTTGTAGAGATATCAAGCAAGAGATTCAGAATATGAGAGAACTGGTGGAGTTTCACTGCCTTAGA
Organism: Ramaria sp. MG151; assembly: GCA_003314545.1. NCBI lineage: Eukaryota > Fungi > Basidiomycota > Agaricomycetes > Gomphales > Gomphaceae > Ramaria > Ramaria sp. MG151. Next base: position 34,779 of record QMFG01002126.1, on the reverse strand, counting down.
TATTGATGAGAACTACAAGTGTATTTAAGCAAAACACTAGCTAGGGTATATCTCTTGTAAATGGAAGGAAAAGATAGGGGTTGTGGAGCAGTTCTGGGGTCTATGCCTGCATGAGGAGAGTTCTGCACTAAAACAAAAGTATCTACTTGTAAAACTTGTGAAACTGATCCATGAGCCTTCAGAACTACAAATCATTGAATCAACAAATTTTTGTGAGCAGAAAGAACAAGAAAAAATGAAGAGAACAATCCTGAAACTCCTTCTGATCATGTGGGCACCTCTTCTAAATGAAATAGAAGCATGGAAGCTTTGGTCATGGATCAGCACCCCTAAATGTAGATAGTAATCAATTCCTAGTTGCCAGTTACATCTTTGGAAACATTTCAGGTCCACATGTTCACTGATCAGTGATTATTTGAGTGCAATCATGAGCAATAGGATGTATGGATGTGTTCGAGACCTGTCCTGTTTGGGGCCATTCATCCAGTTGAATCTAAAAATAAACAGAATGATTCTAAGGTCATTAGCCTTGAATTGAGTCCATGGTGTCACTGTCAGGGGACAACCCGTCTGCGCCAAATCCTCCACCTTCAAGGCCCTTACACATGCGAAGCACAAGTCCGAAATGCGGGAACCTTGGTCCGAAGCCTTGGGTCCTTGACCCGAACCTTCCAAGTACAAACCCGAAGTCTCGGGCAACGAGTCCGAGACCTCAAACCACCCGAGACCTCCACCAACCTCAGGGAAGAGCCCGAGCATCTGATCCGAACTTTCGGCCTGACATCCAACCTTCGTCAGGGTCGAAGTGCCTTATGGGGAAAGAAGTTGGGCAGGGTTGACAGCGCGTAGGAGTGCCCCTGGTTGGGCATTAGGTAGTCATATATAGTTTCCTCACTAGTAGCGGGGATCCCTAGACTTTTCTCTTTGGATTTCCCCTCTACTAGGTGAGAGTTCCTTCACTGTATTTTCTTATACATATATATATCTTTGGATTTCCCCTCTACTAGGTACCTGCAGGCGCTAGGAGGGTTGCCCTTACAGTCACAATCACAATATGGACACCTTGTCTATATAATCGCCCTTCTGAACCCTGAACCATCATCACCCCAATTACATCATTTTCATCCAACAACTTGCTTCTTTATCAGTTTCCCTGAATCAATTTATTAATGTTAGTGAAACACATCATTGGTCAGGGTTAATCATAATCTTTTCAAGAAAGAACTACCCTGAATATCCCCATCACTATCCCCATCTTTTTCATTAAACTCATTGATTGAGTTATTTCTATTCTTTGGAAGCTTGCAATGACATTCTATATTATTAGACTCCATGATATGAATGTTCTAGACCCTCAGGATCACCCTCTGAAGGATTTAGGGACAGTTATCTCTACCTGAAGAGCCATGCAATTGGAAACATGTTTCAAGAGTTATTGTTGGTCTGTTAATCTTTTTCATTCACAATTTTCCTACTTCCCTTGTTCTTTGTTTTCTATGGCCATTAATTAGTACATATGTACCTTAGCTACGTTCCAACCCTCACAGGCTTGTTCCTATTCGCTCTCCCTTCTGAACTGTTTGGTATATAGGTAGCACATTTGCATGTATATTCCCTAGTTCAATTATTGTATGTCTACTTGATTGTTCTACTCCAACTTGCCAACTCATAATTGTTTTCTCCTTTTTTATATATTCTGTTTCTGTTCTTTTGATACTATTTGTAAGGTGCTTGAGATTAAGCCTATCAATTATCTAAGTGAGTCAATTCTGATGCTAATGAGGTGCTGATGTGGGATCAAAGCTTCAGTATCTAATGCTCATGTGCAATTTTACACAAGCAAAGATAGGGCTTTTAATAGAGTACTTAACAGAGATCACTGGTGACCCTGGTAGATAGTTCTTTGTCTGAGGGAACAGCCAGTGATAATTCCTTATCCTGTTTAAGGTAGTTCACAACAATCATTCTATTAAAATTCTACATTTTCTATCAGAGTACAATTGGCTCAATCAATGAGTTAATTGGGAAACATGGGGATAGTGATGGGGATAGTCAGGTGCTTCTTTTCCAGAAAATATTGTGATTGGACCTGGTTATTGATTGTTTCACTAAACATCAATGTAGTGATTCAGGGACCATGATGTGTAACCTGTTGTTTATTATTCTCCCAACTGATCGCAATTTCTCAGATTATGTAAGTGATACAAACATTAGGCGCCATCGCATCAACCCCCACATATATGCGCAACCCTATGTCGGTTATTAAAAGAACAAAACATGCATAAAATACACCAATCACATACCAATGATTGGAAATAATAAATGAAGAAAATTTCAACACATGGAGACGAGACCAGACATCATAACCGATGATATCACTCCATCACACCTGACATTTCATCACATATCCACTCCATTCTAGCCCCATCATTAGCTGTATGAAATGAAGGCTCTAAAATCATGAGTCAGTGGATATATTGGACATAAAGGCTTGGATATCAGGTGCCATGTAATTTCTTTTTTCATCTATCTTCTTTTAGCTTTACCCTTCCCTCATTCCATCACATCTCGTGTTTTACTCCACACACCACCTGCTCAATTATCATCCTAAAACTTCAATGTAACTACTAAATTTATCCTCCCCTATCTTCACATCTTTTGTCATTCATTCCATTTGTATGCTCGAGTAGCTGCCCAATGTTGTGCCTTATCACATGTAAAAATATTCTCCTTGTAGTTCTCGGCTCCTGTCATAGTTAGCGCCTCTCAACAAGTATAAGTACTACTACTGTAGTACAGAAACAACAATTGATTGAAAAATCTGTTCACTGTATTCTTTTCTTAAGCAATTCAGAATTTTATCTTGAAGCCGCCTCTTATCATTCATCTTCTCAGGATTTATCGAATCTTTATTGATTTATCAATATTCCAAATATATCCACATTATATTCAACACCCAATCCTTTGTTTAACGAACTATCATCATTCCATCTTCATTCCATCAGTCAGTCTGAATTCCTGGGTCCTCTTTGACACCCGGCACCAGCAGAATCTATATCAATCATTGGATCTATAGATCGATCGGGAGATACACCTGTCACATCATAAACTGCGGCACTTGTGTTTTAAGAAATAAATCAATTATCATTTTATATTTCTAAGAAAACCAAATGACCTGATTGAAGTGATGGTGGTTTGGATTCCAAACCCTTTTGGACAATATGTCTCAGAAGAGAGCAGATAATGGTAGAAGACCCAAAATATGATCATAACAGAAAATTATGAATGGAGAAAAAGAATGATGGATCAGAAATATATCCTGAAATACATTTCCAAATTGCATGGCTCTTCAGTTAGGGACATCCTTGTACTAATCCATCAGAAGGCAATCCTGAATGCTGGGGACATTCATACCATGGAATATGTTATTTTATTATTCCATTTTTCTGTTATCGTGCGGCCCTACATTACGTAATCTACTGATGCATCAGTAGCGCCGCATAGAAGAAAACAATAAAAAAACCCATAATAATATTCACTAATGAGAATCCAAGGCCTCAGGTCTTAGGATATGATCTGTTTACATTTCTAGGACCACTCGGCCAATGATCCCCGGCCTATGCAGGGACGAACGTGCGCATATATGCGCTTCGGACACGAACAGGCTTCAATAGCCACCGATCGAGCCCCGCGTGGCTTTGAAACACTTCCAGCAACTCTTACGACACTCCTATTTCCATTCCGGATCACCCCTATCGTCACCGATCCACGAGCGAAGCCGATCACCTCGATTTCATTTAAACAGGCGCCCAAAGCTTCGAAATGAAGTTTCAGGATTTTCTGTCATTGTTTTTCTTGTTCTTTTGACTCAGTATAGTAGTGAAACATATGATCCACAACTCCTACCACCTCACGATCAGTTTCAGATATTTTAAACATGTTTTAGTACAATTTTTGTGCATTCTTTCCCTCATGTAGTCTGCAACCCCAGAATCGCTCCATCGCCCCAATTTTCTTCTTGGGAACACAAAGGACAATTAATAGCTAGCTCTCCCTATAAGTACGCTTGTAAAATTCTCTAGAATCTAAGGCAGTATAACCTCCACAGTCTCAGAACAATCTCTATATCTTTGCTTGTTATCTCAACATCGCTTGCTTTGTTAGCGAATCGTCACTGGCCGTTCGTCATCAATTCAAGCATTCTATTGAACTCATTGTTCATCTCAAAATCGTTAAGTTGCAGTTATCTGTCTATCTACAGCTCGCGTCACTGTACGCGAACTTTAAGTGCTTACATTTTGCTTCCGCATCAGCGCATCCCCCGCGCTAGAATTATATCTCGCTTAGATTACACTTTAGGCGCTTAAGAGCCGCCTCAAGTACACTTGAAGAAAAACATCAAAAACACATCAAATAAAATAAAATAAAATAGATAAAAATCTCCATTATATTCTTTATTAGAATATAATGTTATTGCTCGTCATCATAAGCTTTGGGAGAGTAGAATTGGCTCTGTAATGAAAATGGATTATAGAGAGATATATCTATAATTGTTTTTATTTCTTTTATTTTGTTCTTTATTCTTTTTGATATATTTTGAGGCAGCTGTGATGGTACCTATTGATTAGGTAATAGACTTGATTCTATTCTGATGTTTGAAAGTGGCTTTGTGGAATCAAAACTTCAGCACTAAATGCTTGCGTACTATGGTGTGTGAGCGAGATAAGATTTTAAAGGCAAACTCAATGCTTTTTATATTAATGATGATCCTGGTAGATAGCAATTTGTGTGAAGGAATGACTGGTGATGATTCCTTATCAAAGGATTGATAGTTGAGCAGAGTGACTATCAGAGAGACAATAAATGCTTTTTTGGAGATTTTACTGCCTTATTTTGTTCATCGGAGCTACAAGCATATTTAAGGAATCCAGCTACTATGATAGCCATCTAATGATAACAACAGAATTTGAGGTGGTGGGATGACTCTGGATTATACTATAAGAGTGGCCGGATGATATGCTTGAAACAGGGTTAGTTACATGTAATCTATTGGAAAATTCCTGAAGCTTGTTCCAAGATATTAGAGAACTACAAACTGTGTGGTCTGTTATTTTCTATTCAAAGAATGGATTATGTAATCACATGTTCACATCAGGAAGACAGGGTCAAGCAAGATAAAGGAAAAATACAAAAAGATTTAGAAGCTATTTTGGACACAATCCAAGGCTAAATGCCTTGGGAATTTTCTCTGTTTATTTTTAGATTCAACCAGAGGATTGGCCACAAACCCAAAGACTCACAAACAGTTGCATACAAATCCCCTCACATGTTCACACATGTTTTACCACCGATTGCCACATTTATGCACATGAAACACCAACAAAAATATAATAGGAAATGATACATCAGCTCCTATTCTATTATATTGGCACCAATCCACACCCAAAGCTTCAGAAGCTTCAAATTCATTTTGGACAAGTGCCTGCATGCATGCATGAAGTTTCAGAAGTCTTTCCTGTTCTTTTTTTTTGTTCTTTCTACAGTGAAAATTTATATTGAACATTCAATTGTAGTTCTAAGAATTCCAGCATTGGTTTAAGCTAATTAAAAGTAATTAAGCTGGTAGTAGCTAGATGATTGCTTCAAGTAGTTTAGCATCCCAGACTTGTTCCAAACCCCCAGTTTCTTTCTCATTCACAAGACATTTTTCCTAGCTACATGTTCCTTTAAATAGGCTTGTATTTCTCATGAAAATTTAAGGCAGTATATCTCCACAGACCCACTCTTGATCTCTCAGTGTTTGCTTGATATCTCTGCTACTATATCTTTGACTGCAAATCACCACCAACCATTCACTATCATTTGGAGTTATCTATTGTACTCAAAGTTATCTTATTTTTGTTGAGTTGTGTCTTTATCTCTACCAACAATTGTTCACACAGCTGTTTGCAAACATTAAGCACTGATAGATTAGCCCCACACCAGCACTTCCCCCACATCACTGTACAATTTCACTAAGATAAGAAAATTAGTGCTTCCTTGAGCGCACCAAATACACAAGTTATAAACCACAAAACAAATAAAATAAAATCATCAAAATATATAAATGTGTCTCTTTTTACATTTCTTATTATGGTCAATATGATTTGGTATGGCAGGAGAGAAAGAAATGACTGTGAAACATTTGATGGTGGGTTTGACTGTCTGCAGTCATTCCAAACTGGATGCAAGCACTGATGGCTCAGCTGCACTTCAGTTCTGGTCCATGTATATTGGAAATGCTTGCTAAGATATATTGATATCTCCAGTGGTTATTGGTTGCCTATGGAGGCATGTGCATAGTTGTTTGTGAGCAAATGTGCATGGCTGGGTGTATGCAGTTGTTTGCAGGTGTTTGATTTTGATTCATGAGTCAAAGGAAGTGATCCTTAGGGTGGTGAACCCTGGATCCATGGTGTTGTATTGTGTCTGAATCTGTGATCTGTTTCTTTATTATCTTCTCTTGAGGCAGACCTGTGATTATGTAAGTCATATTGAAAATATACAACAACAGGCTTGATCAGTGAGTTCCTTGGAAAAGATGGGGATAGTCAGGGTGCTTCTTTTCAAGAAGAGGTTGTGATTGGACCTGGCTATTGCTTATTTCACTACCCATCAATTGAATGACTCAGGGAACCTGATCAGTGACATTGAGTGTGAATGTCCCAATAAGGGTCATGTTGGTTTGGATTTTGAATGATGTGTTCAGAGGATAACTTTTGGAAAGAAGATACCAGAGGTGAAACATGGAGGCAATAGTGAAATTTTGAAGTTTCACTACCTTAGATTATTCTTAGGAACTACAAGCCTATTTAAGTATTCTGAGTGCTATACCAAGTCTCAAATGGAAGCAAGAAGAATTGGGGGAGTGGAATGATTCTGGAGTTTTCTATGGAACTGGGGTGGTGATATGACTGAAACAAGGGTAACTGCTTCTGATCTATTGAAAGTCCTCTTGAGACGTGTGCTAGGGGTATTTATGTTAAGAATTAAGAGGTACAGCAGCAAGCAGAGATAGACAGAGAGTGATAATAACACTCTTGAAAAGAATTTCAACTCAAAAACTTGAAAAATAACTGGAAAACTCGATGTTATTTACTGTAGATAATGTCCTTGTTATATACAAAAGAGTTCAGGGGTTTTTATGCATGTTATTCTCGGAAAAATGTCATGAGATAGGGAAAAGGGATGATAATGGGGCTAGGGGTGGAATATGGAAGAATAATGTTCATAAATGTTCAGGATAATAAAGGGGGTTAAATGCGAAGTGGTGGAGCTTGTTCTGGGTTAAATTGAATGTGGAGCAATGGAAAGTTGATCAATAGAAAGAGGGGGGGGGAATATAGGGAAAAAGTTGAGGGGACTTGCCCCTGGATGTCCATAGAGTCAAGTATGGGGATTTGACTTGTGGAGTCGCATAGGGAATCGGGAGAATACTTCCAGGGATGTTTAAGGGTGTAGGAGGCTCGTTTGGACCGCATATATGCAGGTCCCTCGTCTCAGATAAATGTTTTGAGTGGTTTAAGTGGAGATAGGGCCCTCCTGACTTGTAATGATGATTAAACTTGATTCGACTCATTGTGGGCTCGGTTTTTTGACTCAGAATGATTTTAATAATGCAATGGACTGTTCAGAATGTGTGGGATATGTTTCCCCTCGACTTGGAATGTAGGATGGATGAGAAATATTGTGAGGATGTGATGGGAATACTGGCAGAAATAAAAGAGATATGAAAAGAAAAATAATAAAAGAAATATGACCATATCTTTGCTCAATTTCCTTCCTAACACTCCCCCTCAAACATGACAAACTCCTAAGATATTTAGTAGGTGGGCGTGTTTGCGAATATTAAGCACCTTGATAAGGATGTCGGCCGGATTGTCAGATGAGTTAATGTGATGAAGTTTGATGTTGCCGTTGGTGATTTGATTGCATGTATAGTGAAAGTGTATGTTGATATGCTTGGTATGGTTATTGTTGATGTCGTTGTTTGAGAATATAATGGAAGATTGAATGTCGGTGAATATAGGAATAGGAATAAATGAATGTTTGAAGTCTTTTCCTAGTTGGATGATCCAGATGCCTTCGGCCGATGCGAATGATCCCGCGATTAGTTCGGACTCCATTGATGATTGTGCTATGATATGTTGCTTCTTCGATGCCCAGCATATGGGTGTGCTGTTGAACGTGAAAAGCCAGCCAGATGTTGATTTCCTGTCGTTAAGATCTCCCACGAAATCAGCGTTGACATACCCTGCAAGATTATGTGCATAGCCTTCAATCCCTTCTTGATTTTCTTGGCCGCCTCCCAATGAACGAGCGTAGGGCGAGATATGAATTGCGCGCACTTGTCGACAGCATACATGATGTCGGGTTGAGTCACCACCATCCAACAGTTTACGCTACCAATGAGCGACACATAAGGGATGTCGATGGCATCATCCATCATTTCGGTTCGTAGGTCAACGCTCATGTCCATCGGTGAGTTAATTGCTCGTCCTGGTGTAACGTTAAAACATTTTGCTACAGTAGTAATGAACGACAGTTGGGAAATATGAATCGTACCAAGGTCCCTGTTTCTCATAATTCTTATTCCTAAAAGTCTCGTTGGATCTCCGAGATCCTGAATATCGAAACTACCCTTGATATCGGTCAGCATGCAATCCATTGATTCCTTGGAGTTCACAGCGAGTAGACCGTCATCAACGTGCCATGCTGCCACCTCGATCTCTCCTCCCATTCCAAACCTGAAGTATACTGTCATATCAGCATCTCTGGGTTTGAATCCAATCTTCCCCATCTCGTCTCGTAGTGTGTGGTACCATACACGTCCTGACTGCTTCAGCCCATAAATTCTTTGTTGAGTTTACACACCATATGTTCTTTTCCTTTCGTTATAAATCCCTCTGGCTGACGCATATAAACTTTGTCGTCAATCTTGCCATTAAGGTATGCTCCTTTTATGTTGATTTGTCGCAGCTCCAGGTTGTACTTGCACGCAAGACCGAGTATAAGCTGAATTGACGTGAGTCGGACCGTAGGTGAGTGTGTTTCATCGAAATATATTCCTGCAATTTGCAAGAATCCTTGTGCGACGAGACGTGCTTTGTAGCGGTCAATGTTGCCAAAATTGTTGTGTTTGACTCTGAAGGTCCAATGACTTCCAACTATGTTCATGTCTTTTGGAGCATCAACAAGCGTCCAGGTTCTATAACTATCAAGCAAGTCAATTTCATGCTCACATGCCACCTTCCATTTGTCTGCATCCCCTGACTTCATTGCTTCCCTGTAGCTCAACGGCTCGTCCTCCACTAGCGTCACAAACGCTGTTTCCGATTCTTCAAGACTTAGCGTTCCATGAGCTAGCGCCACTACTTCGGTGAGTAGAGCTCTGCGTCGTTGTCCTCTCCCGTATTTGACGTTGGTCGGATCCATCCAAGGTCCGGCCTCAAAGTCCTTTGGTGCCATTGGAGCTTCGACGTAAGTCTCTTTTTCTTCCACCCTCTCTCACACACCACTCATATCCCTCAACTCTCCTTCCGCTTCCATCTCTATTCTGGGTTCCGCGATATCTTCTTCGGCTCGTGGTACGTCCTTTTCCTCCTTTCTTTCGACTCCTTTGCTGATCATTTGTTCCACTCGCTCTTCCTCTGCCTCCACACTCTCCTCTCTCTCACCTCCGCCCACTCTCCCTTCAGTCGCACTCGGTTGGAAGGGAAGGGTTCCCTCTTCATCCCATTGTTCATCATGGCTTTTCCTAGTAGTGGGTGTAACACTGACTGGGATTTCATTCTCACATGTCCAAATGTTAGGTAAATCATCTTGGTCTGTGGCATGAATGGTGATGTGTTTGATATGGTTTTGTTCGTCAAAGATCACGTCACGGGTTTTGATTATGGATTGGGTACGTGGATTCCATATTTTGTATGCCTTGGAATTGTTGTAATAACTGACGAAAATACCTTCCACAGACTTGTAATCACCCTTTCACTGAATTGCTTTTGGGATGAGAGCCCAACACTTTGAGCCGTACGTGCATAGCCAGTCAATCCTTGGCTTCGTTCCCCAGAAGGCTTCGTAGGGTGATTTTCCGATACGTGAGTTATAAAGGCGATTGCTCATGAAATTGACGGTGTGTCCAGAACCTGTTTGAAAGTCCTGTGTTGTGTTGAAGAGTAAGTGCACTCTCCTGCAGGGTTCTGTCATATCTTTCAGCTATTCCGTTTAGCTCTGTTGTATACAGCGGCGTAGTTTCATGAAAGATACCGAGGTTTGTGCACAATTCCTCAAACTCCTTCCCAACGTACTTCCCTCCATTATCTGTTCTCACCTGCTTGACTTCCACGTTCATCTGTCTTGTCAACCACACAAGGTATTTCTTGAAGGACTCGGTAATTGTCACGCATTCCTTGTTCTTCAGGAAATCTATTGATTTATACCTGGTCTTTAGATCAATCCAGGTAATAAAATATTTGTACCCCCTCATGGATGTATCGAAGGGACCGCATAGGTTGGATGCAACAATGTCCCCAGTATTTTCAGGTAAATCTTCGATTTTATTGAAGGGGGCATGTACTGATTTTCCAAAAGGACAATTGATGCACTGGCTGATTTGGTGTGCGTGTAGATCTGGGTTGAGCCCGATTGCCGTCTTTAGCTTCACCATCTTTGAAGGGGTGTGTTATTTTAGATAAGAATTTAGTTATTTTTAGCTAGAAACACAATAGCCGCTGAAAAGTGCTGGCCCTAAACTAAACGAATTAGTATAAGTAGTTTAGTTTTACATTTGAAATATCAGTTGGTTTCAGCCCAATAAAAAAAAAAAAACCGAGCCCACAACGAGTCGAATCAAGTTTAATCATCATTACAAGTCAGGAGGGCCCTATCTCCACTTAAACCACTCAAAACATTTATCTGAGACGAGGGACCTGCATATATGCGGTCCAAACGAGCCTCCTACACCCTTAAACATCCCTGGAAGTATTCTCCCGATTCCCTATGCGACTCCACAAGTCAAATCCCCATACTTGACTCTATGGACATCCAGGGGCAAGTCCCCTCAACTTTTTCCCTATATTCCCCCCCCCTCTTTCTATTGATCAACTTTCCATTGCTCCACATTCAATTTAACCCAGAACAAGCTCCACCACTTCGCATTTAACCCCCTTTATTATCCTGAACATTTATGAACATTATTCTTCCATATTCCACCCCTAGCCCCATTATCATCCCTTTTCCCTATCTCATGACATTTTTCCGAGAATAACATGCATAAAAACCCCTGAACTCTTTTGTATATAACAAGGACATTATCTACAGTAAATAACATCGAGTTTTCCAGTTATTTTTCAAGTTTTTGAGTTGAAATTCTTTTCAAGAGTGTTATTATCACTCTCTGTCTATCTCTGCTTGCTGCTGTACCTCTTAATTCTTAACAGATTAAGAGTCTCAGTTTGCTCTCATGGCTACTACAACACCTGCATCAACTACATACCCAAAGCATGACATTCACAAGTTTAGGGATATCAAACCAAAGCTCACCAAAGAAAATTGGATGTCATGGAAGAGGGAACTTCTAGCTACCTCTCGCGACAGAGGGAGGCTTATTTAACATTGTCACCAGTGTGGAATTTTTCCATGACACATCTAACCAAACTATCACTACAGTCAATGGGGTCGAGATGGTCGGTAATACCGACGGGAGGGGTCGAAGCAAATTTGTGTGCCAAGCTTCGACGAGGGCATCCAAGTCGGCCGCATCGGACAAGTAAGCAGGGCCGGTGGCAGGTTTCCCGAGCGGGTCCGCTGAAGCGATGTGGAGCAGAAAATGATATTGAGGATAGTCTGGTAGCGAACACCAGGGCTGGGGTCCCCTGCGCCGAACAGCAGACCTGAGTGGTGGGCGTATCTGCGGAAGACAAAAAAAGAATGCAACTGGTCGGCGTCTAGACTGCTGCTTATAAGGCACGACAATGGGGGCACTCACTCAATCTGCGAGTAGTTTAGATCGTCGGACCAGTTGAACTGCAACTCGAATTGCTTGCGGAGACCGGGGCGGGGGCGTCGTTGATTCTTGGTCTTCTTGAATGCTTTCGCACCGATGACCGAGTGTGGTAGTAATGCAGCAACATACCATAGGGTCTATTTCGAATACTGTGGCACTATCATATGATCCTGAGGATAGCCATGCGGTACGCGTCAGTTCAGCTAATGCTCGTGCAAGAACAAATACACCTCTGAAGAGCGTTGAAATCCCGTGTCGTCTATGATAGCAGCTAAGTAATAAATTATGCATTCATCAAGGTTTTTTCCAACACCAGACATATCAACAATTGAGGCACTCCAAAGACAGATGTGTACTTTTCTGGCCAATGCCTGTTAGAAAATTTCTCAGATCATGGCAAGCCTATAGAGAGTGTCCTAGTAGCTGAGGGGACTGGAAGCTCCCTATATGAAATATCAATTCATAACGAGTTCAAACAACTAAATGAGATGCGAACCAACGGAGAGAATGACCTCTCTTTTCACAACATCTCTATATTTCTCTCCTTCCGAAACGTGGTCAATAATAAAAAAGAAAATGGAATTTTTGTTATATTTATTTTGTATTTTATTTGTATTTTGTTTGAGCTTTATTGAAGTTTCTTGAATGTGAATTTTAAGTGTTTGTCTGATAATCTAAGCGGAAATATATTGAGATGCAGGGGATGCGTTGATGCGGATGCAAATCGTCAGCGCTTAAAGTTTGCGTACTATTATTCTCATTAGATTATAAGTAGCTACTGTTATGTACAGTCTCCCTCAGTGGTTTGACATTGTGCAAACACTGAGGTAAGACATTATTCAATTCCTTGTACTGTATTTTTGCTTACCTGTATGCTACAGTTGACTTGTCATTGTATAGTCTTGTTATTCTTATAGGTTATTGGGCCCCACTCACATACCTCAGTACTATCTCCCAAACCTTCCCACTCCAATGTCCACTACAGCGCTAACCACCACTGATATCCTCCCCTCCTCAGTCCCAAAGCTCATGCCAAATGGTTTGAACTGGACAGCCTTTACCATGTGCTTCCAGGATACCATTGAGGCTAAGGGCCTGTGGGGATATTTTGATGGCACTGCTGTCTGTCCCACTCTCAGCTCACCTCCTACAGCTGAAAAAGAGATGGCCCTTGCTCAGTGGACAAAGGACAATTGCTCAGCAAAAGCCCTGCTCACTCACTGTATCCTGGACTCAACCCTCATATGAGTCCACAGTAAAACATCCCTCAAAGATTGATGGGACTTGATACGGACCAAGTACTCAACAAAAAGGGCCTTTGCTCAGGCTGATTTACGCTCCCAATTCATGGAGTCGAAATGTCCTGACAAAGGAAATGTGCGTGAGTTCCTAGATAACCTCCGAGTCAAAAAGGAGGAACTAGCAACTTACGGCGTGAGCATCAAGGAGAAGGACTACTGTTCCATTAAGTCCCTACCCCCTCACCTATCTGCCTTTGCATCGAACTTGCTTGCTGGAGCCAAATTATACAGCTCAACAAAAACAATTGATCCAGATGAACTCATTGCACTCATATCAGAAGAGTATGAATGTCATCAAGCTCAACGTGCTCGTCGCAATGTAAGCACCCCCAAGGGAACCGAAAAGGATGAAGCTCTGTTAGTAGCTTTAAACAGTAAAGGAGGAAGTACTCCATGCAAAGTGCCTGGTATTGTAAGGACTAGGAAAAAGGACTTATCTTTCTTGAGTTTCTTCATTTTTATTCTATTTTTCTTTTATCTTTTATCACACAGACACTATCACTATTCCAACCATATTTCTTCCATTCTTCATCTCATCCTATCTACACACGAGACACGCCCACATCTACATGCGAGCGCCCCGATACACAAATAACAAGAACGAGTCAAATATCACACTCAATACAAGTCATGAGTCAGATGAGCCACAAATGAGACACCGAGACTCACGTACCGAGAACCACAAATGAGATAAATCGAGGCATATGCAAGATACGAGAAGCGAGATGCACCGAGAAGACAAGAACTGAGTCACATGCGTGAACCAAGCCATACCGAGCACCGAAAGACGAGATACGTTGCGAGACACCGAGAATGAAGTAAGAATAACAAATGAGACACAAAGAATGAAACACACACCTAGTCGTCGCACCAGCTCCTATCAATGACGGCTCCACAATTCTAGAACGACTCATAGCATTGGCTCCACTCATTGGAAACACGGATAGTGGAAGAAACACATAGGGGTGCGCGAGTTCAGAGAGAGACAGTGACACGGACACTATTTTCACATGTATGATTTAAAACTTTCTCCTATTCTTTTATGTATATAAGGACTATCTAAGTAGCTAGAAAATTAAGCTGTATCTTTGAGTGTACAAGACCAGCAGCGAGTTCTAAGTTTATTATCCAAGTTCTTTCCTCACTTCACTTCTATCTTATCATTGGGCTTTTAAGTCCAATGAGTCTATTACTATCCTATTCGACGCGCAACAATGAGCAACCCATTTTCAACAATTGTCCTTTCAATGCGACATTGAACGATCCATTATACACTTGTCTCTGTTGGACGCCTCAATCAAACTGGACTCTCTGTCACTTTTGGTGATGGGAAGTGTACTCTGAAAAAACAAGTGATGGGAAGCAGATTGGCCAGATACAGAGATCTAGTCATGGGTTATATCGGGTCACACATGATACCAATATAGCAAATTCTGCTGTTGAGGTGCTAACGCTTGATCAGTTTCACCAACACATGGGTCATATCTCACCTGAGACAGCAAAGAAACTCATTGCAAAGGGCTTTGTTACAGGAATAAAGGTTGACTTGTCACCAACAGGTGAACCTTTCATCTGTGAGTCATGCATATATGCAAAGGCCACTTGGAAACCTGTCCCAAAGGTTAGAGAAGGCAGCCGTTCCTCTGCCTTTGGTGATGAGGTACACAGCGACCTGTGGGGACCTGCTCCAGTTGAAACCAGGGGTGGAAAGCAATACTATATCACTTTCACCGACGATATGTCATGGCTCACTCACCTTTACCTCCTGTGTACCAAAGATGAGGCATTCAGTGCCTTTAAAGAATGTGTCAGCTGGGTCAATTCATTGGCTCTGGAGCAGACAGGACATAATGGAGAGGATGCCCTCTTGATTTTATACAGGTGTCTGTTAAGTGGCATGTGTCCAGTTCTCAGCTGTGTGATAAGACTTCTCTAGGCATGTGTGGGCCCTGCTATATCTCTGAGGTAATTTGGTGATGGGGGCCTGTCATCAATTTTGGAGAGTCACACATAGTAGGGGGATAGCTGCCACTGTAACCTCCAGCTCTCTCACATCTGCTCTGAATGCTTGCCATGCAGCAGCCAGGCTGTGTGGCAAGAGTTTAGCTTCCAGGAGGGGTAGGAGATCGCTCATCTAACTTCCATCACCTAATGCCACCTTCTTAGCCTCTGCATCCACTTTCTCATTGCCATTGACCTCATCATGGCCTGAGATCCAGGATATCATCAGGTCTGTCTGCCATCATCAGGATGGTGCTGCCACTGTGTAGGCCACATCATGGATATGCTCCAGGATGTACTGTGATGGTTTTGGGTGGAGGTACTTGACAGCCTGTATAACCCCTTGATTGTCAAAGAGTACTGTTGCCTTTTTGATGTCCTTCTTGCATCACAGCAGTTCTAGGCCTAGAAGCACTCCAACTGCCTCTGCTTCATATGTGGTATGCTCAGCTAGTAACACTAGATGATATCTCAGATCAGCTATCCTTCTCCCTCGCCTGTACATCACTACTGCAGCACCCACTCCACATTCTACCCCTGAGCTGTCTGTAAATACCTTAGTATCTGCCATGTTAGCCATGTCATCTTCCTTGGATTCCTCCCTGGAAGATGCTATTTTGGCTGAGTAGAGACATGGCTTGTTGGGTATGTGTGTGAACTGTTCTATTTCCTCATAGATGCCTGGCTTGAGGTTGAAGATATGGGATAGTGTGTGTAGAGGGGATGGGTACCTTTTCACTAGCTAGCAGGCACATGAGCACAGTAGGCAGTGGAAGGGGTGGGAATTTGGTAGAGCCATCATATGGCTGAGTACCCTGTAGCATATGCCAAGGAGGAATAGCTCTATGAGTACATTGGCATGAACTTCAAGTACATCACTTGTTATCTATAATCTATAATATAAAGCTCCTCCCGGGGTCCATGTGGGCCGCGCTGAGTCATTAGATCGGAGTTCAAATTCTCACTTTCAGTTGTGCGCCATCTATAATATAAAGCTCCTCCCGGGGTCCATGTGGGCCGCGCTGAGTCATTAGATCGGAGTTCAATTTTCTCACTTTCAGTTGCGCGCCATCTATAATAAAGCTCCTCCCGGGGTCCATGTGGGCCATGCTTATGCCATGTCGGAGTTTCAAATCTCCTTCATTTTGCGTTGTCCTTGGAGTTTTGCAGCCCCGCTGCCCCGTGTCATTTATTTGAGCTCTGGTGTATCTCTGTGAGTTCCCATCAATATAAGTGAGTCTCTGCATGTCTTTTTTTTTGCTTTTCTTCACCTATTTTGTCCTTTCTTTGGTTCTGGTGTTATAAGTGAGTCTCTAAATGTCTTTTTTTTTTTGCTTTTATTCACCTATTTTTGCTCTCCCATGCCAGTGCCTTTGAGTTCCAGGAGCATAGCTGAGTCTCTGAAATTCTTTATTTTGCTTTTTTTACCTATTTTTGTTGTCCCATGTCAGTGCTTTCCTTGCTTAGAGTTCCAGGAGCATAGGTGAGTCTCTATCCCCTTTTTTCACTTTTTTTTCACCTATTTCTGTTGTCCCATGTCAGTGCTTTCCTTTCTTTGAGTTCCAGGAGCATAGGTGAGCCTCTATCCCCTTTTTTTTCGCTTTTTTTACCTATTTTTGTTGTCCCATATTAGTGCTTTCCTTTCTTTGAGTTCCAGAAGCATAGGTGAGTCTCTATCCCCTTTTTTTGCTTTCTTTCACCTATTTTTGTTCTCCAATGCCAGTGCTGTCTTTGCTTTGAGTTCCAGGAGCATAGGTGAGTCTCTATCCCTTATTTTTGCTTTTTTCACCTAATGTTGCTCTCCCATGCCAGTGCCTTCCTTTCCTTGGGTTCTGGTAGTATAGGTGACTCTCTGACTCTCTGATTTTCCCTTTTTCCACCTATTTATGTTTCCCCATGCCCCTCCAGTCCTTCCTTTGGGCTCCAGTGGCATAGGTTAGTCTCTCCATCTCTTTTTTTTGCTTTTTTTTTTACCTATTTTGCTCTCCCATGCCAGTGCCTTCCTTTCTTTGGGTTCACATCTCCTATTTTCACTTTTTTCCATTCCATTTATTTGTATTCTCTGATTTTCACCTCAGCATCCTTTCTTTGAGTTGTGAGTCTCTGCACCTCTGATTTTAGCTTTTTTTTTTTCACTTAATTTTGTTTTCCCATGCCAATGCCATCCTTTCTTTGAGTTCTGGTGGAATAAGTGAGTCTCTGTGCCTTTGATTTTAGCCCCCACTCTATCCCCAGATCATGGTAGGGCTACTCCTAAGATCATGATTCCAGTCTTATTGTCTGGGATGAAGTTCCTATGCAACATCACTTTGCAGCAGAAGCTATTGATAGGACTCTGAGGGATTTTTTAGATCAGCCTAATCTTCCCTTTGGTGGCATCACAGTAGCCTTTGGAGATGACTCTCAGCAGACTTTGCCTGTCGTTCACAAATGCACAAAGGAGGATATAGTTGGTGCTTGCATTTAAAAGTCTTACCTGTGGAGGCATATTAAAGTACTCCATCTTACCAAGAACATGTGTGTAGATGCAAATGACCCACAAAGCACTCGGTTTGCAAAATAGCTCCTGGATGTAGGTCATGGAAAGGATCTTCCCCTAGACCATACTTTTGCCCTGCCTGAGCATATGGTTTGTGGCCCTGATTCATCAGATCTCATCCAATTTATTTATCCTGGCATTAACAATGGAAATGCTCTTCAGGATAGCTACTTTCTGGAGTGTGCTATTCTTTGTCCAAGGACTGTTGAAGTAGATGAAATCAACTCTTCGATCTTCCAGAAGTTCCCAGGAGAAGGTCGTATCTATCCCAGTGCAGATTCTGTTAAAGGAGCTGAGGATCAAGGAGAACAATATCCTGTGGAATATCTCAATTCTATTAACATGGGTGGGTTGCCTCCATCCCAGCTTGAAGTTAAACAGGGTGTACCTTTAATGCTCCTTTGGAATCTGGATCCTGGCTTGGGACTCTGTAATGAAACAAGGCTTAGATTAATGAATATGACCAACAAAGTACTACATGTGAAGATCATGACTGGACCATGTGCAGGACAGTTAGCATTCATTCCTCAGATTACTCTAACACCATCCTTGTTGTAAATATGAATTATTAAGTCTTCACTCAATATATGCACCCACTACTCACCATTATATTCACTACACCACCAATCCTCCTCCTATCACTTTTACATTCGACATTCTATTTCAATATGATGACTACAAGATATTTCGAACACAAACAGCAGCATATATGCACTCAAAAACAACAAATACAATATTCTAATATTTTCCTCATTCTTGAGAAAATATTCTCCTTTTTTTTCCTATATTCATTCAATAGCTAATTGGACCATATACCCATATATACATACATATATTAGGAATTGGAGCACAGGACAACAACTCCAAGGGGTACAGGAACTTTCTGCACATATTTATCTGCTGACCATGAGGTCATTGGAGTAAACCTTAACCCTGAGCTCCTATATGTCTTACCTCACTCCACACTTCGCTTGTGACCTCCCCCTTAGTTTACTTGTATAAAGCAATGCTCCAGAAACACTAAATAATAACCAGTCAATGATTAAATTCTATTTCACTCCCACTCACTAAGAGAATATTCAATTTATTATTCTCTTTTATTCTAAAATCTATCTAAGACTGAATCATTGTCTATACCATTTACTACATTTTATCTACCATTCACCACTTGAGGTTTATCTTCCACACCCGTCAGAACATCCTTCATCGTTACCGAAGCTTACCGATTCGAACTCCGATGCATACCAGCCGATCGCCGTGCCGATTAGTCAGCGACCCGACCGCGATCGCCAAGTTATCCAACCGGAGATCGGCTTAATCTTAATATTGAATATATTCATTTATATTTTATAACAATCCTCTGAGTGTAAGGGCAACTCACGCTGGTACTGATTCCTGGGCAATGCTAGGAGCTAGAACCAGCGGGACACCACCCAGCCCTGGCCTTCTCCCTAGGCCTGACTCAGGGACTCGAACCCTAAAGCCTACCCACAATGCCAATCAGACTCTGGTAAGGGGATCCAGAAGTAATTGAGATTAAAAGGAAACTAAGTACAATATCGGTGCATACCTGGTAAGGGGATCCAGAAGAGAATGAGGTGAGGATCCCTTACCTAAGCAGCCAAACTATATAGCTAGTGACTGTGACATGAGTAAGTCATGTCACCGTCAGTGAAACAAGGATGAAATAGGATTAACTAAAGAATCCATAGAGAAAAGGAGATAGAAAATAAAAGATATATAGGGAAAAGAATAAGAATTGGTGGACAGGAGGCTATCCCTTGACACTGAGGAGCTACCATTTGAGTTACATCAACACCAGTTTCCTGTACGTTTAGCATTTGCAATGACTATCAACAAGTCCCAAGGACAGTCTCTAGGAACAGTAGGGATAGACTTGGGATATCCTGTGTTTGGGCATGGACAGTTTTATGTTGGTGTATCAAGAGGGAGAAATTGGAGCAAAGTGAAAGTTCTCCTTAGGGAAGGTAGAGAAAGCATGAACATTGTGTACAAGGATGTACTGCTCAGGGCCTGATAGTGATTTAGTTTTTAATTTATTTAGTTAGATATGATAGAACTGATAAAGAGGATTTAAAAGACAGAGATAAATAGATTGTAATGTATGAATATATGTAGAAAGAGTATGTATAGATGGAGGGAAATAGGATGAGTGTTGAGAATGGATGAAAGAATGAAAGTAAGGAGTGAAAGAAGTAACTACAAAGATTCAGAAAGACAAATGTATTACTTCAAGGTAGTTAAAGAGACAGTAGAATTAGTTAAAAATAAAAGATTGAGAAGTGTAAAAGTTCAAGGGTGGAGTAAGGATTCACTCTCTTGCATTGAAGCCAAGCGTAGTGAGGATTTGCCTTCTTGCAATGAAGCCAAGCACAGTGAGGGTTCATGTTAAGAACTGGATCGGAGCGGAGGCAGAGTTAAGATTGGGACTCAAGATAGAGTCGACTGAGGTTCAGGGTCAGGTTGCCAAGGGGGGCCAAGGCTCGGCGAACAGGTCGGATGGGACTTGGCTTCAACTTATGTGTTGCACCAGCTCAGAGTCCTGTCCTGTATTTCGGACGAGGCCCGAGGTCACCTGAAGTTCAGGCATGACCTTAGCAAAGGGAGCGAAAGAGCATAAGGATTAAACAAGATGTATTGGGGTATCTTAGTCGATATCAGAACTGATTATCATGTACATGAATGAGCGACTTATATACGAGAGGGTTCGGGGATTGGTGACCGAATGACCAAGGTCAGGGTCGTAAGCTATGAAGGAAAGAGATCAAACATGAGGTATGAATAGGTGAAACATGATGGTCGGGGGTTTGGGCCTCCAGGCCCAAGGTTTCGGTTGGGTTCTGACAGTTTGCCTCTTGCATTGAAGCCAAGCTTAGCGAGGGTTCGCCCATGTGGTGAAGCCACAGGAGCTGCCGGGTGGCCGAAGGCCACCAGCGCAGCTAGTTATTATTTATCTTGCAAACATCAGATTACATAATCACTCTGATGGATCAGCAGAGCCACATAACAGAAAATAGAAAAGGAAAACAACTATAAAAACAACACCAAGCTCAATTCAATGCTTCCAGCCTTAGAATACTCTTATGTTTATTTTAGATTCAACCAGCCAAACAAACCCAAACACAAGGAAATACATAAGCATGCATACATGCTATTCGGACACGAACAGGCTGAAATAGCCATTGATCAGTGAACATGCGACTCCAAAACCTTACCAAGATAAATATGGTAACTGGGAAACGTTTTCCAACCACCCCTATCGTCGCTGATCCATGACCGAAGTCCGAGTGCTTCCATTTCATTTAGGATAAGTGCCCGGACCTTCAAATGGAGTTTCAGAAGTTTTCCTTTTATTTTCCTTGTTCTTTCAACTGAAAATAAATTGCAGTTTGCATGATTTGTAGTTCCCAAAGCTCACAGATCGGTTTCAAAGGTTTCAGACAGTAATTAGTTCCACATTTGTGCAATCCTACCCTCATGTAGATTCCAACCCCAGAACCGTTCCATCACCCCCATATTTCTCATTCACCCACAAGAGACTCAACCTAGCTACCATTTTGTTTAAATATGCTTGTAGTTCTCATAAAATATTAAGGCAGTAAATCTCCACTAAATTCCCTATATTCTGAATCTCTCATTCTATATCTCTGCAATTGCTTTACTGCTAGCAAGTTGTCACCATGTCACGATCATGATTTGTGTCCTACTCCACCTTCCAAACCATCCAAACAACCTTCTTCCAAATTGATTCTTCAGAATCCAAACCATTGACAATCTTGTCGCACATGAACCATTCAACATCCCATCACCCTTAACACCATGATTCATCCTGATAACATCACAAGGACCCAACCAATAGATCAGGTTCTGTTATCATCTTTTCCTCAGAAAAGAAGCATCTACACTATCCCCATCACTATCCCCATCTATTTCTAGGAACTCAATATCAGGGTTGCTTCTATGCTTCTAAAAGCTTATGGTGACAGGATATACGATTCAATATGTTGACGCATTCATCTCCAACATTCAGGGTTGTTGTTTGAAGAAGTAACACAAGGGTTCCTCTATCCAAAAAGACACACAATTCAGAAACATGTTTCAGGATTTGTTTCTGGTTCGTTAAATCTTTTTCTTATTCACAATTTTCCTTCAACCCTTGTTCTTTATTTCCTATGGCCTTTAATTAGCATACATGTACCTTAGCTACTTTCCAATCCCCACGGACTCCTGGCCATTCGCTCTTGCCTCCGAACCATCTAGTATATAAGTAGCACATTTGCATGTATGTTCCCCAGTTCAATTATTGCACGTCTACTTGATTGATCTACTCTTACTTGACAACTCGTCGTGAACTATCTTGAACAACAACTCCACTTCGAAGTAAGTACTATAAAACTTATCAATTTGGGTTTGAATACACTTCAAAAGAATGTAAAACCATCGGCTGTGATCGACATGAGCTGAAAGGTTCATTCAATCCATGAGATAGAATCCTTTCAGAATATCTATCTCTTCAGAACTATGCACCTCTTTGCAAATGTTCCGAAAGCCATTCACTTTTACTGTAGGATTCCTATTCGCTTTCGAATACCATTCTATTATTATTGAAACATTTTTGAACATTACTACTAACACTATATTCACTTCTAACATTCATCTTTGATAATTGAATTCTGACACACCGGCTGTTTGCTTTCAATTCAAGGCATCTATTGAACTCAATACTTGCTTCAATTTTGTTAAGTTGAAGCTATATCTCTATCTACAAGCTCATGTTACAGTACGTGATCTTTAAGCACTGACATTTTGCATCCATATCAGTGCATCCCCCACATCTCAATATACTACCGCTTAAATTACAACATTAGCGCCTATTCAGCACATTCAAGAAACTTGAACAAAAACCAAACAAACATCAAATAAATACAAAATAAATATAAAAAACATTTCTATTCAATTTCTTATTATCACTGACAGTTGTGCACATTGGCCCAGTGATGGTGATGGTGGCTAACTTCTGTATTGATGTCAGCTTACATACCACCCCCACTGACCCTGTAGCTTTCTTTCTCCCTTCCTTCCTTTGGACTGGTGTGTACCACACATCCACCACATATGTATACTTTGAGATAGCTACTGCACAATACAGCTGATTCATGTCTGTTGCCCAGACACCTGTGGATGGTTTAGTGAGCCTGTGGGCAAGGAGTGTCCACTTTACTACCTTTGCTATTGCTTTCTCTCCCTGGATGTTCCACCTCAGTTTCCCATCCAGGAATATCTCTAGGAATCTGTGCTCTGTAGAGGGTGGTGTGGCCACATCCTTATACACAAAGTCCAGCCTTGGTTCACACATGGTTTTGCCTAGCCAAGTGGGGTCTGGGACTCTACAGTGGGCCAAAAAACTGTCCCAATGTTTGTGCATTTTAGAAAGATTGATATTTTGTGAAGGAATAACATCAGCAAATGTTCTGAAAATTTCACACAATGTACTAGATTATGTTGGATATCTACCAACTCAAGAAATCATGTGAGTCCAATCAAAACTCATTGCTCAATAAATCAAACAAAATAATCACTCATTGGGGCAGTTTTTTAAATCTCTATTATTTTCTCTGATTTTCAATGTTACACACCAGGATAAGGTAGGAGTAGGTCATGTAAATCATCAACATGACCTTATTTGTATCAATTTGGCATGTTGAACTTTGTTATTCATCTCATTGACTCCTTACCACCACTATGAAATCCATCTCTACTGAAAAGCATTCTTCTGTTGTTTCTTTCCTCAATAAGGGGTATTCCCATCATCAAATTCAAGCTGGGACTGGCCTGGGGAAGGGTACTATTGGTAGGATCAGTAGAGAGGTAGAGGGGGATAAGGAAAATCATCCTGGTGGCCATCTTTCCAAGCAATCCCCTCATGATATACAGTCAATTATCTATCAAATCAGCTCTGGGAAGCTTGAAAATGCTATCCAAGCTACCCAATTCATAAATTCCATCATATCTACCTCTGTCACTCCTCAGACTGTTAGGAATGTGTTGAAGGAAGCTGGCTTTAGATTAGAAACAAAGAAGAAAGTCCCTATGCTCAAGGGGTCTCATCATCAGCAATGTCTAAAGTTTGTCCAATACCATGAAAATTGGACTTTGGAGGACTGGAAGAGGTGTTGTCGACTGATGAGACAAAAATCAATAGGATTGGGTCAGATGGGAATAGGTATGTTTGGAAGCAACAAGGGGAACCAGTATCAGACAGGACTACCACACTAACTGTCAAACATGGAGGGGGGGATAACTTGATAGTTTGGGGTGTATGGGCTGGAATGGGGTGGGGAAGTGTCACAATCACAATCTAGGCCATTACATTGTTTCTCCTCTGAACCGCAATCTCTGAATGCTTCCAAAAACCTCCTTCAGAAATCTGAAACAACCCTTCCTCCATCCTTCACATATATTCAATCCAGTCACCCAATCCAGTTCATCAAGCACTCCAGTTGATGTTTAGTGAAACAATCACTGATCAGGTCCAATCATGATCTTTTTTTTGGAAAGAACCACCCTGACTATCCCCATCACTATCCCCATCTTTCACAATCAACTTATTGATTGAGTCATTCATATTCAATCAAAGCTTGCAATGACATCTCATATTGTTAGACTCTATGATATGAATGTTCTAGACCCTCAGGATCACCCTCTGAAGGATTTAGGGATGGTTAGCTCTACCCAAAGAGCCATGCGATTTGGAAATACCTTTCAAGAGCTATTGTTGGTCCATTAATCTTTGTCTTCATTCACAATTTTCCTACTTGCCTCATTCTCTGTTTTACACGGTCTTTAATTAGTATACATGTACCTTAGCTACTTTCTGACCCTCATGGACTCTTTCCCATTCACTCTCCCTTCCGAATGGTTCAGTATATAGCTAGCACATTTGCATGTATATTCCTAGTTCAATTATTGTACGTCTACTTGATTATTCTACTCAAACCTGCCAACTTGTTGTAAAATCACCTTGAATAACAACTTCACATTTGAGTGAGCACTTTAACTCTACTTATATTAATTTAAACACACTTTGAAAGAATGTGAGATCATTGGCTGTCATCAACATGGACTGCAAAGTTCATTTGATCTACGAGATAGAATCCTTTCGGACCCTCTATCTCTTCGGAACTATGCATTTGTTTGCAGATGTTCTGAAAGCCATTTGCTTTTACTGTAGGATTTCTATTCACTTTCGAATATCATTTTATTATCATTAGGAACATTTCCAAACAGAATTACTGACATGACATTCATCCACAACTTTCACTAATATTTGAATTCTGACAGGAAGCTGATAGAGGTGCAGGAGAACATGGATGCAGTGTAGTATTGTGAGATTTTGAGTGGAGGAGAGCATTGAAAGTTTGGAGATGGCTAAGGATAAGTGGTACTTCCAACAGGACAATGATCTAAAACATACCTCAAAAAAGGCTAACCAGTGGTTTTCTGACAACAACATCATTCCCATGAAGTGGCCTGCCCAATCCCCTGATCGGAAATGCTTCTAGTAGTAATAGAAAGATATTTGAAAGTGAATAGAAATCCTATAGTAAAAGCAAATGGCTTTCGGAATGTTTGCAAACAAATGCATAGTTCCGAAGAGATAGATATTCCAAATGGATTTTATCTCATGGATTGAATGAACTTTGCAGTCCATGTTGATCACGGCCAATGGTCTCACATTCTTTTGAAGTGTGTCTAGACTAATGTGAATGAAGTTAGAGTACTCACTCAAATGCAAGGTTGGTGAAAGGTTGTTGTTTAAGGTAGTTCACAATGAGTTGGCAAGTTTGAGTAGAACAATCAAGTAGATGTACAATAATTGAACTAGGGAATATACATGCAAATGTGCTACCTATATACCAAACAGTTTGGAAGGTAAAGTGAATGGGAAAGAGTCCATGAGGATTGGAAAGCAGTGCACTGATCATCTCATTGTACTCGTCTATAGCTTCCAGTTCTCTTGCCTCTGGTACACTCTCCAGTTGCTCCACTAGTTGATCTCAGAATCCACTCTAGTCTACCATCCTGAAGTTGCAAAATGGCTCTGGGTTCTTGACTTCTACATCAACATCTAGGGTTGTAAGTATGAAGACCTGCCTGGAGCTGTGTCACAGGTGACAACAGAGTTAGCAATATTGTCGGTGTGTCAGAGGACAACCCATGTTCAGTCAATGCACCTGCTACATCTCCAAGGTCTGACCCATTGCACCCTCAAAGCATAAGTCCAAAGTGTGGGAACCCAAGTCTGATCCTTTGTGTCAAGGACCCAAAGCCTCCAGTCACAAGTCCAGTCTCAAACCTCGAGCCACCTCAGGGGCATGACCCAAAACCCTGTGCCACCTCAAGGGGTTGACCCAACTACCTTCAGGAGCATGGTCCAAACACCCGGCCCGACTGGCCTTCATCAGAGATGAGAGCACCATATGGGGATAGAAGTTGGGCAGGGTTGACAGCACATAGGGATGCCCCTGGTTGGGCATTAGGTAGTCATATATAGTTTTCTCACTGGTAGTGGGGACCCTTAGGCTTTTCTCTTTGGATTTCCCCTCTACTAGGTGAGAGCTCCCCCTTCTTGTACAGTGATTCACAAAACTAAGACAATGTTTGGTGCTTTTGGACTATTCATTGAATAGCTTTGAATGTAAAACATATATGAAAAAATATCAAAGAACAAATCTGATCAGGGTTATGCAACCATTAAAAATTATATAATTCCAATCAGGGGTGATGAAGATATGGGCAATTCAAATCAAGGGCCCATTGACTCAGTTTTGTGAGATGGTATCAGAACAATCAGAATCTGATGCTCCATCTATTATATAACATGAAACCCTTGATAGATGGTTATTATGGTAACCTTATCTTTCACGAGAACTCAAATTAAGGTATTTAATCCCTGTCAGGAGACAACCTGTTTATTCCCTTTTTCCTCCCTTTTCCTCCCTTTTTCCCCCCTTCTCCCTATTTCCTTTCCCTCCTTCTCCCTACTTCCTCTCATACTAGATTTATCCTATTCCTGGTATTATGTTCTTCACCTCCCTTTTTCTCTATTTTTCTCTAGTGCTAGTTACACTTGTGTTTGCCCTTGTTTGATCACCAGTAGCTATATAGTTAGTCACTTAGGTAAGGGAATCCTCACCCTTTTCTCTTTGGATTTCCCTTACCAGGTATGTGTCTCACTACTGTAGTTACTATTTGATCTTTATATACCTTGGGATTTCCCTTACCAGCCTAGAGTGAGTCCCTGTGGGTAGCTTGGGGTTTGAGTCCCCTTGCAGGCCCAGGCAGGATGTTGATAGGGTAGTATCCCCTGCAGTATGCCTGCCAGCAGGCATATCCCAGGTCAGGTTGAGGTTGCCCTTACAATCCCCTCCAACATGTCCAGAACTTCACTACACTCCAATGCACCCCACTTCCTCTACTCAAAAAGAAAACATCCTCTCCTTGGCCTCTCATGGTCATTCCACTCATACTATTGCCTCAGGACTTGGGCTAAGCCAGTCCAAAGTATCCAGGACTCTCAGAACTCTCCATCCCAACTAGCCCTGCTCCTCTGGAGGTTGTCCCCCCAAGCTTTCCTCTAGAGATCAACATGCTATTTTATCACAAATTGCTACTGGCAGAGCTGCCAATGCTACTCAGGTCAACCAAACACATCAATACAATTATCCCCCACCCAGTCTCCTGAGAAACAGTAAGAGGAGCTCTCAGGAAACATTCATTCAAGGCTGTGGTGAAGAAGAAAAGGCCCTCCCTCAGTGCAAGGCATAGACAGCTGAGGTTGGCCTTTGCTTTGAAGCATAGAGAGTGGACTGTAGAGGACTGGAAGAGGGTTATTTGGTCAGATGAGACCAAAATGAACAGGTTGGGGTCATTTGGGAGGCAGTGGGTCTGGAAACAGAAGAGGAGTTGATTGAGAGAGAGGTGCAGGGGGCAGTCAAGTTTGGAGGGGGAAACATTATGGTATGGGGGTGTATGGGATGGAATGGTATTGGCCAGCTTGCAGAGATTGAGGGGAAGATGGATCCTGATCAGTTTGTGTCCATTTTGGAGGACCACCTGCTGCCCAGCCTGGAGGAAAGTGGAATTCCTGAGGAACAGGTAATCTTTCAACAGGACAATGAGCCAAAGCACAAGTCAAAGAAGGCCAAGAACTGGATGGAAAACAACAATATCACTCTCCTTGACTGACCTGCACAGTCTCTAGACCTGAATCCTATTGAGCACCTCTGGGATCATGCAAAAAACAGGCTTAAGGAGTATCCAACACCACCCAAGGGAGTTTGGCAAATTTGGAGGAGGTATTGTAAGGGCAACCCTCCTAACGCCCGTAGGTACCTAGTAGAGGGGAAATCCAAAGCTATATATATGTATAAGAATATACAGTGAAGGAACTCTCACCTAGTAGAGGGGAAATCCAAAGAGAAAAGTCTAGGGATCCCCGCTACTAGTGAAAAAACTATATACGACTACTTAACGCCCAACCAGGGGCGATCCTACGCGCTGTCAACCCTGCCCGACTTCTATCCCCATAAGGCACTTCGACCCTGACGAAGGCCGGATGTCGGGCCGAAGGTTCGGATCGACTATTCGAGTTCCACCTCGAGGTTGGCTGAGGTCTCGGGGGGTCCGAGGCTTCGGATTCGTACTTGGAGGCTTCGGGTCAAGGGCCCGAGGCTTCGGACCAAGGTTCCCGCACCTCGGACTTGTGTTTCGCATGTGTAGGGGCCTTGTAAATGGAGGATCGGGTAAAAATAGGTTGTCCCCTGACAGGTATGGAATAACATACCACCAGAGGTGTGTCAGAATTTGATAGAGAGTATGTCTAGAAGACTTGAGGGAGTAATTAAGGCTAAGGGGGGCAATACCAAGTACTAGAGTTGCAACTTACTATTTCTCTGATACCCTCTCACATAACTGAGTCAATGGGCCCTTGATTTGAATTGCCCATATCTTCATCACCCCTGATTGGAATTACATAATTTTGTTAATGGTTTCATAGCCCTGATCAGATTCTTTCTTTGATACACTAACACTTTTTTCATATATGTTTTACATTCAAAGCTATTCAATGAATAGTCCAAAAGTACCTAACATTGACTCAGTTTTGTGAGTCACTGTATATTCCTTGTATATATCACTTTGGATTTCCCCTCTACTAGGTACCTACAGGCACTAGGAGGGTTGTCCTTACATGGTGTAGAAGACATTCTCAACTCTTGTCCAGTTCTTGGTGGACATGGACTGCAGGGTGAGAAGACATTTAGGTAAGGTCATTACCATGTTATAGTCTGCCAGGAGCAAGATCAGCTCCTCAGCATCCCTAGTTGCCTCCACCATGAACTGATAAACTAAACAAATAATATTCAGTCTTAACCGTGAAGACTCAATTTATTGAGTAGTAACTACCTAAACAAATAATACTAAGTGGGAAATATAAGTCTGGGTAATGTTAGGTCTTAAGAAACAAAGTACTCACTTCAGTCTTAACCGTGAAGACTGAAGTGTCGGAGAATAAAATATAAACTATATATGCCTAGAATCGGTGTTCTCACGCTCATGACATAGTAACTTTGAGCGTTAGAGATTAAGATATAAAGAAATGTGAATGTCCATACTGATATCTTCACACTCCCCCTCAGTGTGAACATTCTACTCCATACCCAGCAACCTGAAACATCGCTCATGTTCGAATCGGTTCAAAGCCTTAGTTAAAAAGTCCGCTCCATTTTGTGCACCGGGGATATGAGAAGACCGAATGACCTTCTGTCTTATCAGGTCTCGGATGAAGTGCCATTTGATGTCAATGTGCTTAGAGCGACCATGATAGACCGGATTCTCTGAAAGAGCTACGGCACCTGTATTATCTGAATAGATCTCCAAAGGCGCCTTGAGTGTTGGTGTCAACTCTTCCCAGAGTTGTTTTATCCACACAGCTTCTTGACATGTTATCCCCATAGCATAATACTCAGCTTCAGTTGTTGAAAGTGCAACTGTACTCTGTTTCTTTGACTTCCATGAGATAGGTCCACTTGCGAGCATAAACGCATAGCCGCTCGTGGACTTCCGGTCACGCGAGTCCTCGGCGTAGTTCGCATCGCAGTAGGCCCATGGAACGACCGGTTTCTCTTCAAGTGAGGTAGGATCCCTTTTGTAAATGATTCCTTTATCCTTTGTCCCTTTTAGGTACCTCAATACCCTCTTCGCGGCATTCCAATCGCAAAGAGTTGGATTGTGGTTCGATTGCGACAGAAATTGGGTCGCATAGGCTATATCGGGTCGGGTGGACATGGCAGCGTATGTTAGGGAGCCGGTAAGTGTTTGATATAAATTCGCACTTTCGAATGCTGAACTTTCGCTGTTTTGAAGATGGGTTCCTTTGTCGAGTGGCGTGCTTGCGGGATTGGATTCTGCCATGTTGAACCGTTGGAGTAGGGATTCTATGTACTCAGACTGCGATAGTTTCAGTATCCCTAGGTGAGTATCTCGTGTCACCAGTATTCCAAGTATTTTGAAGGGTTTTGATGTGTCCTTTTCCTTTATCTTGTAGAACTTTTGAATATCGGCCTTTAGCTTCAATTCTTCCCCTTCGGTCGAGCATATCCCAGTTACATCGTCCACATGGGTGTCAATGGCTGTTATGCCATCTACTGTCCTTTTTGCAAAGACTCCACTGTCACTTGCAAGTGGAAGGAAATCCAACATTCTCATTTTTTCTTCCAGATCGTCCCGCCATGCTCTTGCAGCTTCGGGTAAACCATACAGCGCTTTGTTTAACTTAGCTACTGTTTGTGGTTTGCCATATCCATCTGGGAGTGATATGTAAGTATCATGTTTGATCTTTCCATGGAGATATGCTGAGTCCACATCCCATGTGAACACTCGAAGGCTCCTGATCGTGGCTAGCGCTAGTAGGATTCTGAGGGAAGTAATTCGAGACACAGGAGCAAATGTGTCGCTCAGAGAGACATGAGATTTTTGCTTGTCTCCTCGAACGACCCAACGAGACCTGAACTTCTTTTCTCCTGTTTCAAGGTCTTTTATGGTGTGTACCCACATTCCTGGTAGGACTTGTGTTCCTTCAGGTATGCTGTCTTTTCTGACTTCCGTCCATGTATTCATTTCCTCTAGTTTTGATAACTCGTAGTCCATTGCGCTCTTCCATGATCTTCCTTCTGGTAAGTTAATAGCATCCGAGTAACCTTTGGGTGTGATCATATGGGGTGAGTTATTTGAATCAATTGCTTTGGTAGTGAGGACGTTGATGCTGTTGCCTTGTTCCTTGAGCCGTTCTGATCTCCTTGTAGGTTCGGATCCCCATACTTCTGCTGTGGTCCGTCTCCTCCTTCCATCCTCTTTGTCTGCCTCTTCTTCCTCCTCAATCTCTTCCTCCTTCGTGTTAGGAAACTTCACTTCTATCTTCTCTTCTTCTTCACCTCCACTACGATGTCCCTTCCCTTCTATGAAGATGACATTTCGAGTTCGGACTCTCTTCTTGTTTGCATCCGTGACAACATAAATGGATTCACCCTCATAACCAATGAGTCTGCATTCTTTGGCTTTGTCGTCTAGTTTTGATCTGGTTTCATCAGGTATTTTCACAAAACATTTTGAGCCGAAGACCCTGAGATGACCTATCGAAGGCGGGTGTCCATGTACCTTCTCATAGGGTGTGATGTTGCCTGGAAGAATTCTTGTGGGACATCTGTTCCTTATGTAGACGTGAGTCAAGATGGCTTCTCCCCACATATCCTTTCCTAGCTCCGAATCTCGCAACATTGTTTGTGCCCCTTCTATTACCACCCTATTCCTTCTTTCAGCTCGTCCATTAAGTTCTGGATTATAAGGGACAGATGTGATTACTGAGATACCTCTGTCTTGACAGTGTTTCTGAAGCTCATTGTTAAGGAATTCGCCACCGTTGTCCATTTTCAAGGTGTGTATTCGGTTCTGAAACTTGTTTTCTATTGTCTTGTCCAGCCCTATGATAATGCTGGTTGTTTCGTCTTTGTGCTTTAGCTGGAAAGCAAAACCGAATCCCGAGCAATCATCGCTGATGATGAGACAGTATCTGGCATGTGTCCACCTTGCCTCCGGTAACATTGGACCCACAAGATCACTGTGTAGAGTACCAAATCTTCGATTGTCTCGATTTTCCCTACTGTTGAATGGCTTTTCGTCCATCTTGCCAAATATGCAATCCTCACATGTTCCTTTCAGATGTGAGTCCGTTACTTCCATTCCTTTTACGATCCCAGAATTGATCATGGTCTTTAGGATACTTTCTCCAAGGTGACCAAGTCGTCTGTGCCATGTTGATAGATCGGCACTTGTTGAATCCCTTTTGACCGCTGCAATTACGCTTTCTTGAGGTGGTAGGACTTTTATGTTGACT
>QMFG01002125.1:0-45676 GCA_003314545.1 Ramaria sp. MG151 | reverse complement strand
GTGTCCGTGTACGTGTCTGTGTTTGAGACTTTCTGAGTCTCCACTCTTTCTCTATAACATCCAACATATTGTAAATTATCATTTCCTGCGTCTGTAATGTTGTCCCCTGTCACAAGTCACATATCCGGCCGAGCTCCGGATCTCCGGATCTCTCTGGAAGCCCCTTGTATTCTTACTATTCTGGTTCCCCGATATCGCTCCATTATTTACCCCCCTGTTTCTATGTTATGGAAAACTTTCTTGATAGTTGTGAATGTGTTTCACTTATATTAGTTATCCCTGAACCCGATCCCCAAGACCCTTAGTACATAAACCCAAAATCCTCTTGTATGTTCCTCAGTTCTGATATTGACTTAATACACCCTGTTCTCTCTCACTCTACTCTCTCCCTCCCTATGGTATGACCTGTGACAAGCCCTGGTTTATCCAGACCCTCTGGTTGCTCAGATATCCAAAATACAGGGACAGAATGCTGAGTCAGCACAACACATAAGTTGAGGCCAAGTCCCTCCAATCCACCCAGAAGTCTACCAGAACCTCTGGAACCCTGATATATGCTAAGTGACCCTCCCCTGAAATATCATCATCATCCCTGGATGTCATTTACTATCAGTAGCAACCCATCAGTTAACAGTATATCAGAACTACCAGACTCAGTAGTTCAAAATGGTTATTACTCAATCAACCATCTGAAACCTACCCTCACAGGCAACCCCTACTGTCCTAGCTCATAGAGCTAGAAGTACACTCCCAACTATGAATCCCCCCTTTTGTCACTGTTACCTACATCTGGCAGAAGGTTCTCAACAGTTGACAATTTCACGGTCAAAAGGAAACCAAATGAATGGACCTCTGGCTAATGACACTGACTCTGACCCTGACCCCAACCCAGACCAAGCCTCTGATGACACATCAAACCCTGACAACCAACCCGGCACTAACCCTGTCCTGTCCCCAGAACCTGAAGAAGAAGAAAATGTAGCCAAACAAATGTCCAAGGCCATCGCCAAACTCACTGATTCTATCTCATGGATCGAATGAACTTTGCAGTTTATGTCGATCACAGCCAATGATCTTACATTCCTTGAAGTGGATTTAACTAATAAAAGTGGAATTGGAGTGCTTACTCAAAAAATATAAAGTTGTTGTTTAAGGTGAGTTGAGGATGAGTTGGTAAGTGTGAGTGGAAGAATCAAGTTGACATACGATAATTGAACTAGGGAACATACATGCGAATGTGTTTAGTTATATACCGAAGGATTCGGAAGAGAGAGCAAATGGGAATGAGTCCGTGAGGATCGGAGAGTAACTAAGGTACATGTATACTAATTAAAGGCCATAGAAAACAAAGAACAATGATGGAAGGAAAATTGTGAATGAAGAAAAGGATAATAGACATTTACCAACTCCTGAAACATGTTTCCGAATCGCGTGGCTCTTTGGGTAGGGATAGCCATGCCTAAATCTTTCGGAGAGTTATTATGAGAGTCTAGAACGTTCATATCATTAAGCCTGATGATATGGCATGTCATCGCAAGCTTTGAGTGAATATGAATAACTCAATCCATAATTTTATGGTGAAAGATGGGGATAGTGATGGGGATAGTCAGGGTGGTTCTTTTCTAAAAAGAGAATATGATTGGACCTGACCACTGATTGTTTCACAAGAATTGTTTCAATAGATGGAGTATTTGAGTCGAAGTGATAGACAAAAGAGTCGTGGGATGAAAGTGATGGGAGTGTGGGAATGTTGCTTCGGAAGGATTGCTTCGGAACGAATTGAATGTGAATTGAATGTCCAGACTGTGATCGTGACACCTTCCTCCAAATCGATTCTTTGGAACCCGAATCGTCGACAAATTCGTCACACATGAACCATTTAACATTCCGTCACCCTTAACACCTTGAATCGTCCTAGCAACATTACAAGGACTCAACCAAGAGATCAGGTTCTGTTATTAGCCTTTCCTCGGAAAAGAAGCATCTACACTATCCCCATCACTATCCTCATCTATTTCTAGGAACTCAATATCAGGGTCGACTCTATGCTTCTAAAAGCTTATGGTGACAAGACATACAATTCAATATGTTGATGCATTCATTTCCGACATTCAGGGTCGTTGTTTAAGGAAGTGAAACAAGGGTTTGTCTATCCGAAACGACATATGATTGGGAAACATGTTTCAGGACTTATTCCTAGTTCGTTAAATCTTTTTCTCATTCACAATTTTCACCCAACCCTTGTTCTCTATTTTCTATGGTCATTAACTAGCATACATGTACCTTAGCTATTTTTCCGATCCTCAACGGACTACTCCCCATTCGCTCTTACCTCCGAACATCCCAGTATATAAGTAGCACATTCACATGTATGCTCTCTAGTTCAATTATTGCATGTCTACTTGATTGATATACTTGGCTTAACAATTCGTCGTGAACAATCTTGAAGAACAACTTCACTTCAAAGTAAGTCCTATAAAACTTATCAATTTGGATTTGATTATACTTCGAAAGAATGTAATCTCATTGGGTGTGATCGGCATGAACTAAACGGTTCATCCGATCCATGAGATAGAATCCTTTTGGAATATCTATCTCTTCAGGATTATGCACCTTTTCGCAAATATTCCAAAAGCCCTTCGCTTTTACTGTAGGATTACTATTCACTTTTGAATACCATTTTCTTTATATGAAAACATTTTCGAATGTTATTGCTAACAATGCATTCATCTATAACACTTATCTTTAATAATTGAATTCTGAGACTGGATTTGTTTGATGGATCCAACCTGAAAAAACTATGTGGCTTCCTCCTCCAATGTAAATTGAATTTCTGCACTAAACCAAAGGCATTTGCATCTGATCAGACTAAGGTCACCTATGCCCTCTTGTTCCTGAAAGGCACAGCTCTCAATTATTTCGAGCTGTACCTGACCAATGACACAGCAAATGACCCCTCATGGGTCTCGGATTATGATGGATTCATTGACAAACTAATGATCAATTTTGGCTCATATGATGCAGTCATGGATGCCAAAGTTGAACTGGAACAGCTTGTCATGAAGGAAAGTCATAAGGCCATCAAATTCTTCATCAAATTCTACTGGCTCTCTTTGCTCCTCAATTACAACAATCAGGCACTACTCCAGAAGGCCTATCTGGCCCTTCTGAAGTGCATTAAGAATGAAATGGTACATTTTGACAAACCAGTAACATTGGACAGACTCTGGGACCTTGTACAAAAAATTGATGAGTGTTACTGGGAACACAAGTCAGAAGTCTCCAGGGAGCAAGGCCCGGCTCCTAAAACCGAGGCTAAGAACAAGGAGCTGCAAAGCAACTCCAAGCAGAAGACCACTAACAACACCCTGGCATCCAAGGACAAGGGTAAGGGAATGGCCAACCCAAACCTGGCCCAGTCCAAGAAGCCAGATCTCACAGACAAGCTTGGAAAAGACAGCAAGCTCACCCGGCGGGAATGGCAACAGCGTGGTGACAATTAGCTCTGTCTGTTATGTGGCAGGAGCAGCCATATGGTTTGTGAATTCCCAAAATCAACTAAAGCACAGGTGGCCAAGGTTCCTGAAGCCACCATCTCTGAAGTCAAGGCTGACTCTCTGGCTGCGACCTCTGGGACAAAAAATTAGTCTGCAACACTCCAGTCTGTGCATGTCCTCAGGGTTGCATTGACCCAGTACATGTGTCATGACCATAATTTCTCTCTTATTTGGTCTCTCCAAACAGTCATTTTCTGAACACCTCATTTGGGATCTGAATTGCCAAAGCTTTTATCACACATGCTCTTACTCAACATCTTGTCACCATAAGTCATAGCAAATCACCCTATTGCTATTGATGGGATTCAATTGACAATCAGGTCTGATTATACATCTTTGCTCAAAAAGAAGCATTTGGACTATCCCTATCACTATCCCCATCTATTTCAAGGAACTCAATACCAGGGTCAGTTCTATTCCCCTGAAGTTATGGTGATAGGCCACACTATCATATGTAATGATTGAATCATCCCCAACATTCAGGGTCATTATTTGAAGAAGTAACATGAGGATATTCCTACCTGAAGAGCCATACAATTTGGAAACATGTTTCAGGAGTTATTGTTGGTCTATTAGTCTTTTTTTTCTTATTCACCATTTTCCCACCTCCCTTGTTCTTTGATTTATATGGCCTTTAATTAGTATACATGTACCTTAGCTACTTTCCAATCCTCACAGACTCTTTCCTATTTGCTCTTCCTTCTGAACTGTTTTGTATATAGGTAGCCCATTTGCATGTATGTTCCCTAGTTCAATTATTGTACATCTACTTGATTGTTCTACTCAAACTTGTTATTATTTATTATCTATCCTGTGACTTTGGATTATATAATCCAATTGATGGATCAGTAGAGCTGCTTGAACAAAACAGAAAATAACCATAAAAATATTGCTGATCTCAATTCAAGGCTTTTAGCCTTAGAAAATCTTTTGTTTATATTTTTAGAATGAACCAGCGAAGCATCCCCGAGCCCATGTGAGCACAAACACATGCATATATGCATTTGGACACGAATGGGCTCAAATAGCCAACAATCTACACACATGCAACTCTGAAACACTTCCAATGCTTAATCTAACTATTGATTAACTGTTTCCAGTTGCCCCTATCATCACCAATCCGCAACCGAAGCCGAACACTTCCATTCCATTAGATACAAGTGCCCAGAGCTTCAAAATGAAGTTTCAGAAGTGTTCAATATATTTTTCTTGTTCTTTTTGCTAAAGATAAATTGTTGTACATATGATTTGTAGTTCTTATAGCACACAGATCAGTTTCAGGTGCTTTAGATAGCTATTAGTTCCAATTATGTGCATTTTATCCCTCATGTAGATTGCAACCTCAGAACCACTCCATCACCCTGTTATTTCTCATTAAGTCACAAAGGACTAACACTAGCTAGTTTTTCCCTTAAATATGCTTGTATTTCTTGGTACAATCCAAGGCAGTAAAACTCTACAAAGTCTCCACCTGTTTGCTTTCATTTCAAGGAATCTATATGACTCAATAGTTATCCCAATTTTGTTAAGTTTGCGCTTTATCTCTATCTACAAAGCTTGCATCACTGTATGCAAACTTTAAGCGCTGACAATTTGCATCCACATCAGCGCATCCCCCACATTTCAATATATCTTTGCTTAGATTATCAAACAAGCACCTAAAACTCGCATTGAAGAATCTTGACCAAAACTCCAATAAAACGCAAACAAAACATAAAATAAATATAACAAAATTTTCTATTTCTTTTCTTATTAAAACTTGTCGACTTGTTGTAAACTACCTTGAACAGCAACTTCTCAACAACCACACCTTTGAGTGGGTACTCTAACTTTGTTTATATTAGTTTAAACACACTTTGAAAGAATGTGAGATCATTGGCTGTGGTCAACATGGACTGTGAAGTTCATTTGATCCACAAGATAGAATTCCTTTGGAATATCTATCTCTTCAGAACTATGCATCTTTTTGCAACATTCCAAAAGCCATTTGCTTTTACTGTAGGATTTCTATTCACTTTCAAATATCATTCTATTACTATTAGAATATTTCCAATTGATACTACTAACCCTACATCCATCTACAACTCCCTGTCAGGGGACAGCCTCCTGTCCACCAATTCTTATTCTTTTCCCTATATATCTTTTATTTTCTATCTCCCTTTCTCTATGGATTCTTTAGTTAATCCTTCTTCATCCTTGTTTCACTGACTGTGACATGACTTACTCATGTCACAGTCACTAGCTATATAGTTTGGCTGCTTAGGTAAGGGATCCTCACCTCATTCTCTTCTGGATCCCCTTACCAGGTATGCACCAATATTGTACTTAGTTTCCTTTTAACCTCATTCTCTTCTGGATCCCCTTACCAGTGTCTGGTTGGCATTGTGGGTAGGCTTTAGGGTTCGAGTCCCTGAGTCAGGCCTAGGGAGAAGGCCAGGGCTGGGTGGTGTCCTGCTGGTTCTAGCTCCTAGCATTGCCCAGGAATCAGTACCCACGTGAGTTGCCCTTACATTAGAATGAGGTCACCCAATAAGGACCGAGGGGCTGGCCGCGCACTTCAAACGCGAGTGATGTCCTCGCGCAAAGACTACGGCAACCGAATACCCTCCCTCCTAATCCCTCGTAGGAATCTGACTATGTTGCAGCATTGTCACACATGTACCTAGGTGGGAAAGGTGATAGCTGGACGGTTTGGTAACACGAGAGAGTGGACTGCTTTGGGCGACACTGTAAACCACCGCATGGTCGGTAGAGCGCACCGCCCTCTGAAGGCCAAGGCGACACTATAAACCCCCAATACCCCCAACACTTGTCTCCCGTACTCCTCTATTCCGAATACCTAGCGTATCTACACGCCGAAACCTCCCCTACTACACTATTCTACAACCAGTATTACCCACCTCACGCTCGCTTTCTCTCAACCGACTCCCCTTGCGCTTCCGCCTCACTCGATTCCCCACTACAGCGCGATCCTACCATACCGATATCGCCCCTTGGCCTGCTAGACGGGCAAACATTGCTGACGTGGCCTGTGATGATGCCACGTCACACGCTCGCTGTTGGCAGCGACTAACCTTGGAGGCTAGCAGTAAGCCTCCACCTTTCCATAAGGCGTGCCGGACACGCATTTCCTTCTTCTGGGCACTATCCCCTCTCACGTGGATCGCCGACGCGCGAGATGAGCACCAGTCAATCGCTCGTCTCCATTGGTAGCATCCTGAGGACCATGGCTGCTGATGACCTACGTGCATGCGCCTTCCCGCTGCCCCAACATGGAGACTCCCGCACCACAGTTTGTGGAGTCTGCATGTAACATGCATTGTAACTCGCTCGACGCACGCCCACCATCTACACTGCACAGCTACTCCAGTTGCGCACCGTTCTGACATGCAGGATGTACACCCCATGTGGTCGCATGCTACCGAAACTTGTACTGCCTAGCCGGTATTAGTACCTGAAGGAGGGTATGACTGGAGAGCAGATGCATTGGGATGGGTGTGGATGTCAGCCGATGTGGAGTGTGGAGATGGAGCTTGAAGTGCAGAGTGTGGAGGAAGAGAGGACTGTTGTGACCCAGAGAGGGGGTATGCTAGACAGGCACATCGGCCTGTGTATGATTTGAGGTTGACATTCATACATGGCCCTCCTCGAGGCGGAGTCCCATAATCGATCCAGACTGCCACCACCTGCTGGGCCTTGTTGACCGCACGTGTCCTGAACGGCCTTGCGTATCGCGCCAGCAATTGTCATTGGCACCGTTCGTATGGAGTTCCGCCTGTGGCACCGACTGACCGAGTGGTGGTATTTAGAGGCTACCCATAGGCCCTCCCTTTTCGACGGGATGTCCTTGCGCGACTGCCACAGGCCCTTTACATGCTTGGATGAGCTACAACCACCCCACACACACAACCGAACTGACGCACATTCAGGTTCGACACATATCGTATCGCACGGCTCGTGCTGTACGACCACCGCTGCTCCCTTAACGTCCGCCTGTATACAATCGCGGTCCTCAACAGCCAGGCTGGCTGCTGGGACCCCCTTTTTCTCCCCCACACCATGTAGGCGTTGTCCAGCAATCCCAAGACAGCACTGCCGCAGTCGTTCTCTACAGCTGCTGCCGATTCCCGGAACGCCTCAGGGAGCAGCGCAATCGCATGTTGGTTATGCCCACAATGTCGCCCCCTGCTGCAGAGGACTCGAGCTGGGCCAGGGTATAGGCCCCTCGACCCCTCACACACGCGCTGTGTTTGCCATGCGGCCCTTCGAGCCCCATCCTGTCGCGACCGATGACGAGTTGTACGTGCACGCCCTTTCACTTGTTTTCAGGTGCTCAGTGCAGGCACCACTGCACGCACCCCCGCTCCCGTGCTGCTGCCCAACGTAGAACACCTGTACCGAAACGACACAGGTCCGCGTACGATACACATCACACTGCACAGCTCATGCGGTGTGACCGCTGCAACTCACTTGCACACCCACATCCTCGTTTTCGTCCAGTGACCTCGAAGCGGCACCCTAACCTGCCAGGCTTCAA
Organism: Ramaria sp. MG151; assembly: GCA_003314545.1. Classification (NCBI taxonomy): domain Eukaryota; kingdom Fungi; phylum Basidiomycota; class Agaricomycetes; order Gomphales; family Gomphaceae; genus Ramaria; species Ramaria sp. MG151. Next base: position 37,582 of record QMFG01002125.1, on the reverse strand, counting down.
GCTGACCTCGGGTGCGCTCCAATGATGTGCGACAGCCCCATGCAGTCGCTCGCAGGCTTCCCTTTGGCAGCGCCTTGTGGCCGTTCACCACTGTTGCCGCCGACTTGCGGCCTTGGTCTCGTTTCAGGTCCTCGAGGCGGCGCCCCCACGCCTGTCCCTGGAGCCCAGAGCGTCGCCTACGCCTGATCGCACAGGTGTCATCTGCAACACTGATCCAGTGCCTCTGTGGTCGCTCCCTACCGCCTCTGTCAGTCCCGGGAACATCTCAGAAGCTGTAACGCTCAATCCGTGTTCGTGCACCCGTTGTCGTTGCCGGCCCTTGTACGGTCTTGTCGACGCTGCGCCCCTACGCATCCGCTTCCTGCATTTCCACTCGTTCCGGACGATGACTGCTCGTGTCCCTACGCATCCGCCTCCCGCATCTCTGCCTGCCCGCTCTCCGATACCCAGCGGCGTTCCACCACCATTCCGTATGGACCCGCGTTCCACCACCATTCCGTATGGACCCGCGTACCGCGGCCACCGATACCGAGGCAGAGCTGCGAAGGCTCGTCATCCCCGTTCTTGGCTAAGTGACCCTGTGATTGACCCAACCGACGCCTCGAGCAACCGCCGCAACACATACTGAATGCGATCCCTCGTGCTTGACGCCATCATGCCCTGACATGCTGCGGCCCGGCCCCTCGTTGTGGCCGACAAAGAGCAGTGCGCACGCGCCTCCCACTCGTTCCCGGTGCCCAGCACGTACACGCGTCCTCATCCCGTATGGCTGCCTGACGTAGAGGATCCCCACGGAGGTGATACAGGTCCAAGCTCAATGCGACACCATTGTACGACCGCCCGCAATGCCCTAAGGTCAGCACTTAGTCGCCGTGCATATCGCTCACGAACCGCCCCTTGATGGCATACGCAGCCCCCGTCTCTTGTCCAACAGTATCGAATCGGCACTCCCGGGGTTGCCTCCTACCGCGGCCGCACGCTCTGATTCATGCCGGGACCATAAGCCGTTGGGTCTCGTCCCCACTGCATTTGCACTTCCCACACCTTCCACCCGCTGTTGGACGTGTACAACCGCCGCTAACGCGTACTGAACGCGCTTCCCACACATGTTCACCCCCCCAGCATGACATGTTGCCGCTCAGCCCCTCCGCGGCGACTCCATCCTCCCAGTCAATGCCACCTTGGATGCCGTCATACGGCCCTTGTCGCCACCGATGACGACCTGCGAGCGCACGCTTTCCCACTGGTTCCCGGTGCCCATCGCAGTCGTCACCGCACACATCTTGACTCCCGTACGTGCCGCAACGTAGAGTATTGCAGGATCGGGTGGTCCTCTCCCGCTCCTGTACCACTGCCGAAGTGGAGGGCTTCCGCTGATGTGACGCGAGTTCGCGTCCGACGTACATGTCGTGCAGCCGGCGGTGACACTGGAACGCTCGACACATTGTGATTTGCCTGGCGCGCGCCCGCCGCATATGCTGTCACAGAAGTTGGCGAGACACCGCAGCCGCTCATCGCGAACGACCTTCGCGCCGATCGACACCCTTGTGAAATTGCTGGCGATGCCCTGATACCAACGCCTGCACATCCGCCGGCAGTCGATCCCACGCACGTTTGCGCTGCCATCGACTCTGCAAATGGTCGAAGGTGTCGTGTAAGCCGCGTTGGTCATGCAGCCCGATCCACACTCGCGGCCTCTTTTCGTTCAGGCCTTCGAGATGACGCCCCATGTTGTTTCCTGCCGCCGCTGATCCTGGGCGTGCCCCAGAGGGGTCTTATAGGCTGCGCTCCTAGTGCAGCTCTGCCCCCGACAATGCAAATAAGATGACACAGAGATCGGCCACATACCTCAACACTCCCTAGTCGCCTCCCACAGTTGCTCGTTCTGGACCTGAACAGCCGCTGGGTTTCACTCCCACTGCGCTCATCCTTCCCGCGACTTCCGCCCGCCATGGACGTGCACCGACACTGATGCGTACTGAACGCGCCCTTCCACGCATTCTTGGTGCCTAGCGCAGTCGCTACTGAACGCACCCTCACTCCCGTATGGGTATTGCAGGAAGTGACACGAGCTGGCGTTCGACATGCATCGTGACTCGATCAATGCGCGCCCACCATCTCCACCATGCGCGCTGTCACGAGAGCGACCACCCACGATGCCTTTGTGTCGACGCCTGTATACCTGCCTCATCAACCGTGGAAAAGCAACACGGTTGATCCCACGCACGCTTGTGCCGCCGTTGTTCTCAGAAATATCAGGAAGTCGCGTGGGCCATATTCATCGTTCAGCTCAGCCTGCACCCGCACTTTCAATGGTCACCCATTCACTGCTGCCGTTGACCCCAGGGATGCCCCAAGAAGTCGCCTGCTTCCCTGCCCCGTTCAGTGGCCATCTCGGGCGCCCTTCAGTGGGTTCCATACATCGGTTCGGCTCGTATCCCTTGCATATATTGGGTGGACCGGGTGTGTCTATGTCCATGTGTCGGGATGCCACATTCTAGAGAGGGGGTGATGTCAGGGGACAGCCTCCTGTCCACCAATTCTTATTCTTTTCCCTATATATCTTTTATTTTCTATCTCCCTTTCTCTATGGATTCTTTAGTTAATCCTTCTTCATCCTTGTTTCACTGACTGTGACATGACTTACTCATGTCACAGTCACTAGCTATATAGTTTGGCTGCTTAGGTAAGGGATCCTCACCTCATTCTCTTCTGGATCCCCTTACCAGGTATGCACCAATAATGTACTTAGTTTCCTTTTAATCTCATTCTCTTCTGGATCCCCTTACCAGTGTCTGGTTGGCATTGTGGGTAGGCTTTAGGGTTTGAGTCCCTGAGTCAGGCCTAGGGAGAAGGCCAGGGCTGGGTGGTGTCCTGCTGGTTCTAGCTCCTAGCATTGCCCAGGAATCAGTACCTGCGTGAGTTGCCCTTACACTCCCATCATTGATAATTGAATTCTGACAACATACCCCTATAGACATTAGACTCAATGCTTCCACTCTTTCTAGTAGTACATCATTGACAGTTACTTTATTTTCTGATTCCATAGATAATGTTCCAATCAAGGCATTAGTAGATTCTGGTTCCACACATTGTTTATCAAACATATATTTGTCCGTAGATACAACATACCTACCAGACCTATTCCCCTCTAATCCCTTTGAAACTTTTCAATGGTAGTACAAACTCTTTTATTTCTGAATCTGTCAAACTTCCAATCCGCTTTTCTCCACATGACTCCTTTTCTGTACTATTTTATGTAATGGGTAATGATATATATCTCCTACCTTGTATGCGTCTGACTCCTGTCCACATTCGTCCTAACAGTTTCTCTCACCGACACCATTACCCAAAAGGTATTTGTCACTGTTAAATTATATCAACTGTTAATTAATGTTCTATTGCATTTCAGATCTTACGAGTGAGTGGTTGGTATAGATATTTGCCAGTAAGGTTCACCTTCATCTCTTTTCTTACAAATAGCCAAGCCTTCGTGGAGTTCTGAATCCCCTTCAGAATTGGTTACTATCTCTCGCTTCGCCAATGAAGACGTGGTTCAGCTAACAATATGCATATAGCTTATCTATAATTATAGTCTGTCGCTTCCACCTCACTCTCCAAGAGAGGAACGAGTGCTCTCAAAGCAGTACCCGTTCCGTTCCCTGGATCATCACCAGTGTTCAAGATGCTGTGCAGAGACTACACGACGTCGTAGCAGAGGAGTTTGGGGACTTGGACGAGAATCCGACTCTTATTGCCAATACATCAGATGAGGATATGGAGATCCGTGAAGAGTCACAGCCGACCACCGATGCAGGCGTTGACGTTCAGGGATTTCCGTGGGCGATCGGAGATAAGGGGGATATAGGGACAAAGAGTTCTGCGGTGTCAGGTGAGCCGGAACATGTTTTTTGTACTTGTTGGTTAAAGGATTTGTAGGATCTGGAATTGCAGAAGTTTGACGACATCCCAGGTGCAGGATTCCCACGTTCGCTGTTTTCCTTCACATTACGCTTGGGATTGATTTGCAAACACTTAGCGAGATATATTCGTCGGCAAGATGCTCAGATAACCAACTCTTCTATTCCGCCCTATTCAGATATGATCTCGTAATGCTTTGTTCGCCTTAGAGGATCAGACTACTTACCTACCGAACTGACCTGGCCCTGGCGTCGAATTATTATGAAGGTCGTGGCTCTTCGAATATATATGTACTACTCCATTCTTCCTAGTTTCATTCCGGGCTTTCATTCTTCCCGATACGTTTATAGGGTTAATGTCGCCAGCAGAGCAAAGCGATTTTTTTGCCTGTTTGCAGTGTATATTTCCATTGAAGGGCAATCCACAATAGGTGTTGTATTGTACATTATCATTCCCTGTGTTTGTATTCATGTCTCCCCAAGTCAACAATAAATGCGGGCGATACTTACTTATCCCTTCAATATGAAACCAGAAGATAACTTCTCCAGCTAACCATGCAATTTCCCCTAAAAAGACATCGCGTTTGATGTAACGCAATATGCGGGTATGAAGTGGTGGTACAAGCCACTCGATGTGGCTCGCGCCCACTGGACGAAGAGCTGACCGATCACGCCGGCCACAGCATTCCCTTTCATTCGCTTCCAGTTACACCATAAAACGTTCCCACATCAGAATCCATTATCACCACTCAAAAAGCTTGATAGTCAGAATCCTGTACCCTGACAAGGATGATCGTAGAGATATAAACATCATTTCCAATGAAGAATTCTAATTACTTGATATCTACGCACAATGTGTCGTCCCTGTAGAATTTCTCGGTGGTGCTGAACAAGGACCGTGCGACGAAAAGGCTGTTAGGCTCGAGCGGGTGTAGGTGATCATTAGTAGCGGCCGCGACTATTATCATGCGGCCGCTCAAGCTATTTCAACAGTCCCCTGGGTTGCCACCACCGTTCACGGATTCCTGGGCTTCACCATCAGTGACTCTCCCTCATCTTTTCTTCCATAGTTCCCTTTCCTTCTTCTTGTTTGTCTGCCGTAAAGCTAAAGTGAGACTTGTATTTATAACGAGAATAACCGTGGATTCCTTTCTATTGTGAAGGAAACTCCTATACGCTGAGTAACCAGTAGAGGAGCTGAAAAGTCACGGCTTATATGTGACTGGTTAATGTATGGAATGTGACTGTGATTCCCTACCGCAGTTGACTCTGTGCCATTGTTCTCTTTATACAACACTTTTCCACCAACAAATTCAGCGAATGATATTGATGATATCGTCAAGCATATTTGAACATTCCTCCTTGCACAGATGCTGCCGTGTCGCATCACATTGACTGAGTTACAGACTGTTCGTTGCTCCTCTCACCCACATCATCTCACCCCTCGGCAACGTTGCGCGCCTCAGACCCATACAAACGCAGCGGCCATAGCTCAAGCACGGGCTCTCATTTGAGGCTGGAGCCAATCTCAGGCGATATATTCATAGCCATGGGCTTTTCAGAATATACGCATGGCATCATTCCTTACTTCGACACTTTGCCTGACTGAGAGCACCTTATGGTGATCAGCAGAGGACTCGCCACCGACCTTGGTACATTCTCATCATCACGGACATTATGGCCACGCGAGACGAGCCTTGTCCAAGTGATACGGTACAAATTAACAATCGACCACACCCACGTGTGCTCTTGATGCATAGCGATGAGTATCATATCGTTGATTGAGTTCATGATGGTCGCTCTCCGCGTCGAGTTAAGAGCTCAACCGCCTGTCCTGGACAATTCCTACCTCGTTCGGGAGCGTGCCCAGTGTACATCCAAGAATTATGGTCCGCTATGCACACTGGTATGCACAAACCCAAATGGATACAACCCCCATTCCCGACATGTTTCCCTTAGTTCGATGACGTCTCAAGTGCTCGTCGGGACAGGTCGCCACAGCTGATTCTTCTACGTCCTGTGCAGGGGAATACCACGGAATTGATCACATTCAGCTCGCTCCCATCAATTGGCAACGGTAGATGCTATGCATGTCTGGCGTCCGTAATTGCACCTTGCATGGTCGGTAGACTATATATAAACGGGTCTTGTGTGATGCTCCAGCCTCCGATCACTCAAGCCAATCGTAAATCCCCTCTGTTATGTCGTGTCAGCAAGACATCGCAGCTGTGATCCAAGATCAATCAGACTTGCAAGTCATCCATGTTCACTGCTGTGCAGGTTCTCACCCCTCAACCCAGCGTGACAAGAATCTATGTTTCCGTTGCTGCTACTGGTAAACATACATGGCGTGTTCAATGCTATTTTATTCAAGTGTTTTTCAACAGTGCTCCTCTTGTTTGACACGGTGCTCACTCTACCATCGGAGGTCAAGTGCATTTGGCGCAAGAAATGCAGAATAGGCTCCATTCTCTATGTCATGGCTCGCTACCCTACCTTGGTAGTCATGCTCGTTGATATATCTATCAATTTATTTGCCACTTCACTTCCGGTGAGTGGATATAAGAATTTCATCTATGATACCTGTGTTTACTACCTGCACGTCTAGTATGATTTTTACCTTTTCTCGTACGAAGAAATGATACTCATATCAATCAAGGACATGCAACACCTGGTATCAGTTATCTGCAGCTCTGAAATCGTTGCCTTCTATAGGAGTACCGGGTGAGGATTGTTGATATTCCTAAACGAAATAGAGCTAAGTCAATGGCCTATCCAGGTCTTCTGCTTGCAAGAACATATGCCATCTCCCATCGAAGTCGTGTAGTTTTTGGAATCCTTTCCCTTCTGATTCTTGGTAATCTGATAATTACAATGGTATGTCACATATACAGACCATTGTAAACGTTATGAATAATGGCGTACCATAGTTTGGGACCGTTTCCGCTAATTGCACCCCCAGTGCAGATCTGAATGTACTATCTTTGTAGGTCCATCCAAAAATGTCTTTCGAAGTCACTCTGATCGGCTTTCCAGGCGTAAGGGACTCGCCTTCTTAGTTTGATTTTTTTTCTGATGCTCTCAACCAAGTTACAACCCTCAGCGGCGTCATCACAATCGTTTTTGACACAGCGGTTGTTGCTTTGACTGCTATGAAAATATTAGCAATGGTGAGACTTCACAAAGCGGTCAAACCTAGAAGTGAGAGATCACTCATTAGTTTGCTGATTCGTCAAGGTATGCACAATTCCTTGCTGGTGGGAAGTATCGCTGATTTCAAACAAGGGCTGGTCAGATATGGGTAATAATCCATATCTGCTATCTTATATGCGTCTGACTCCTGTCCAGATTCGTCCTAACAGTGACTCTCGCTGCTACTATTACTGGCAAGGTATTGTCACTGTTTAATTATATCAACCGTTAATTAATGTTATATTGCATTTCAGGCCTTGAGGGTGAGTGGTTAGTATAGATATTTGCCCGTAAGATTCACCTTCACCTCTCCAATTACAAATAGCCAAGCCTTCAAGGAGTTCTTGGTCATCTTCAGAATTGGTTGATATCTCCCACTTCGCTAGCGAGGCCACAGTTCAACTAACAACACATATATAGCTTGTCTATAATTATAGTCTGCCGCTTCCACCTCACTCTCCAAGGGAGTAACCAGTGCTCTCAACGCAGTACCTGTTCCGTTCCCTGGATCATCACCAGTGTTCAAGATGCTGCGCAGAGACTACACGACGTCGTAGTAGAGGAGTTTGGGGACTTTGACGAGAATTCGACTCTTGTCGCCAATACATCAGATGAGGATGTGGAGATTCAACACGAGTCACAGCCGACCACCGATGCAGGCTTTGACGTTCACGAATTTCCGTGAGCGATCGGAGATATGGGGGATATAGGGACAGGGAGTCAGGTGAGCTCGAACATGTTCTTCGTACTTGTTGATTGAAGGGTTTGTAGGATCTAGAATTGCAGAAGTTTGACGACATCCCCGATCTAGGGTGACCAAGGTCGCCGGTCTCCTTCACGTTGGGCTTGAAATCGATGTGCAGACACGTATCGGGATACGTTGCCAGCGAGAGGTGCAAACAACAAACTCTTCTATTCGGCATTATTCAGATATGATCTCGTAATGCTTTGTACGTTTTGGAGGCTTACTTACCGAACTGACTGGCCCTGGCGTCGAATTATTATGAAGGCCGTGAGACTTCGGATATATATGTATTATTCTGTTCCTTTTAGTTCCATTCCGTGTAGTATAGCGTTATTCTTGTCGCCAGCAAAGCGATTTGTTTGCCTATTTGGAATGTATATTTCATTGAGGGCCACCCACAATTGCGGCTGTATTGTACATTATCATTCCCTGTGTTTGTATTAATGTCTCCCCAAGTCAACAATAAATGCGGATGATACTCACCGACCCCTTTAATATGAAACTAGGAAATAACTTCTCCAGCTAACCGTACAATTGCGCCAAAAGGGACATACATGACGATATCTACTTCCTCTCAAGTGACGGTGGTCGCTACTCTATTGTACAGGTCACTTGTATATCGATCTGGCTTGCGCCTGCTGGACAAAAGAGCTTACTGGTTACGTCATATGTGTGGTGGACCTCTACCGCAACATTCATTCACTTGGACTGATAATTATTTCATTGTCACACCATAAATGTTCCCACATGAGAATGCATGTTGAGCCTCTCAGTCAAATCACCACCACTCGAAATGCTTAACATGATCCCATCCCCTTGGAGTGAGCTGGAGTGCATCTAAACGGTTATGCTTCTGAAGATCCACTTCCTCACCTGTCATGTGAAGGACAAATATATCTACTGCTATACCCAGAGTAGCCAGTAGAAGAGCTGAAAAGTCACGGTTGTACAGGTAATCTACTTATATGTCACTGTGATTCCCTACCGCAGTTGACTCTATGTGCCATTGCCCTCATTATACAACAGTTTTCCACCAACAAATTTATCGAATGATATTGTTGAAGGCTATGAGGTAGTCGTCAAGTATATCTTTGAACATTCCTCGTTACACAGATGGTGCCATGTCGCATCACATTGACTGAGTTACAGACTGTTCGTTGTTCTTCTCACCCACATGATCTCACCCCTTCCGCGCCCCGGACTATACAAAAGCAGCGGCCATAGCTGAAGCAAGGGCTCTCACTTGTTGCTGGAACCAATCTCAGATGATATATTCATAGTCAGGGGCTTTTCAGGATATACTTATGGCACCATTCTTTATTTCGCCACTTTGGCTAATTGATAACGCATTATGGTGGTCAGCAGAGGACTCGCCACCGACCTTAGTACATTCTCAGCATCACGGACATTATGCCCACACGAGACGAGCCCTCCTCTGTCCAAATGATACATTACAAAGTAACAATCGACCACACGCACATGTGCTCTTGATGCATAGCGATGAGTATCATATCATTTGATTTAGTTCATGATGGTCGCTCTCCGCTTCTAAGTAAGAGCTCAACCGCCTGTACTGGACAATCCCTACCTCGTTCGGGAGCGTGCTCAGTGTACATCCAAGAATTATGGTCCGCTATGCACACCAGTATGCGCAAACCCACATGGATACAACGCCCATTCCCGGCATGTTTCCCTTAGTTCGATGACGTCTAAAGTGATCATCGAGACTGGTCGCCACAGCTGATTCTTCTACGTCCTGTGCAGGGGAATACCATGGAATTGATCACATTCAGCTCGCTCCCATCAATTGGCAACGGTCGATGCTATGCATGTCCGGCGTCCGTAATTACACCTTGCATGGTCCGTACACTATATATAAACTGGTCTTGTGTGATGCTCCATCCTCAGATCACTCAAGCCAATCGTAAATCCCCTCCGTTATGTCGTCTCAGGAAGACATCGCAACTATCATCCAGGCGCAATCAGACACGTAAGTGATTGGTCGAAGTATCGCTGAATTCAAATAAGGTCTGATGAGATATGGGTAATAATCCATATCTGCTATCTTATATGCGTCTGACTCCTGTCCAGAGTCGTCCTGACAGTGACTCTCGCTGACATCATCACCAAGAAAGTATTATCACTGTTAAATTGTATCGACCGTTAATTAATGTTCTGTTGCATTTTTCAGGTCTTGCGAGTGAGTGGTTGGTATAGATATTTGTACAGTAATGAGTTCACCTTCACCTATCTTGTTACAAATAGACAAACCTTACAACAGTTCTTGCTCCTCTCCAGAATTGGTCAATATCTCCCACTTCGCCGGCGAAGGCGCAATTCAGCTAACAATACACATATAGCTTGTCTATACTTATAGTCTGTCGCTTCCACCTCACTCTCCAAGGGAGGAACCAGTGCTCTCAAGCAGTACTCGTTCCCTTCCCTGGATTATCACCAGTGTTCAAGATGCTGCGCAAAGACTTCACGACGTCGTAGTGGAGGATTTTGGGGACTTGGACGAGAATACGACTCTTGTTGCTAATACATCAGAGGAGGATATCGAGATTCAGGAAGAGTCACAGACGGCCACCGATGCAGGTGTTGACCTTCACGAATTTCCGTGGGCGACAGGGAATATAGGGGATATAGGGACAGGGAATCCTGCGGTGTCAGATGAGCTGGAACATGTTCTTCGTACTTGTTGATTGAAGGCTTTGTAGGATCTGGAATTGCAGAAGTTTGACGACATCCCAGATCTAGGGTGACTAAGGTCGCCGGTCTCCTTCACGTTGGGCTTGAAATCGATGTGCAGACACGTATCTGGATACATCGCCAGCGAGATGCGCAAACGACAAGCTCTTCTATTCGGATATCTCGTAATGCTTTGTACGTTTTGGAGGATCCGACCGAACCGACCTGGCCCTGGCGTCAAATTATTATGAAGGTCGGGGCTCTTCGGATATATATGTATTATTCTGTTCCTAGTTTCCGGGCTTTCGTGACAGAATGTGTTTCCCGATATGTGCATAGCGTTGTTAATGCCGCCGGAAAAGCGAGTTGGTTGCCTGTCTGCATTGTGAACTTTCATTGAAGGGCCACCCATTGTAAATTATCATTCCCTCTGTCAGTAATGCTGTCCCCCCAAGTCAACAATAAATGCGGACGATACTCCCCTTCAATATGAAACTAGGAAAAAACTTCTCCAGCTAACCACACAATTGCACCCAAAGAGACATACATGGCGATATCTATACGTGGTCGCTGGTCTACCGTACAGGTGAATTGTATATAGATGTGGCTTGCACCCGCTGGACAAAAGTGGTAAAAAATGAGAATGGTATTTTTAGACAAGTTTCATTCGCCCCCTAAATATTTCTACCCCTGAATCCCTCTTGTATAAGCAGTTCACTTAGGTAGCTAAATAAAATCAGTCTGTTGTTGACTCTGTTGTTTGAAACAAGAGCTAACTAGTTCTCTTGCCTCCCGTGTTTCTGTCTCTGTCTCTCATAGCCGGCTCGAGTTTATCCCGCGCTTCTCTTTGCTTATTGTTCATCCCATCGCTCTCTTAATTCTTATCAAAAGAACTAACTGGTCACACCAGTGTGGTGTGTAACTCTACCACAGCATTCCCTTTCATTCACTTGCAGTAGTCATTATTTCATTGTTCACATCATAAACGTTCCCACATCAGAATCCATGCTGAACCTCTCAGATATATCACCACCACTCAAAATGCTTGATAGTCCTGTCGGACGATGATGAGAAAGCGAAGATTAGTACGAGCGCAGTCACCCGGAACGGCTAATGGACAATGCCATATTTCCATTCGGATTGATATGCCACACGCACCGGTAAAATAGGTAACCTTTGAGAAGTATAAAAGGTAGATAGTTATAACGCAACATCTCAGTCCAATAATAAAGACTGAGGTGTAGGATTATCTTCTGTAACTTTGTAGCTAGTCATATTTACAGGTTCTTATACCTACACTATCTAGAGTCCAATGATAAAGACTGAGCTTCATATTTACAGGCTCATCACTACATACTCGTATCATATCATACCCTGACAAGGATCGTTGTAGAGATATAAACCTCACTTCCTATCAAATCAAATACTTGATATCTACGCACAATGTGTCGTCCCCTGGGCTGTTAGTTTTGATGGCTATGACGAAGACGCCGGATTACTGGGCTCCACCATCAGTGACTTTCCCTCATCCTTTCTTCCATAGTTCCCTTCCCTTTCTCCTTGTTTGTCTGTCGTAAAGCCAAAGTGAGACTTGTATCTATAATGAAACGAATACCATGGATTGCTTTAGCAGAAGAGCTGAAAAGTCACGGTTGCTGATACAAATAGAACCGCAATTGACTCTATTGTTGGAATGCCGTTTTTTACAACACTTTTCCACAGACAAATTTATCGAATAATTTCGATGAAGGTCGCTCTTGCGCATACCATGATGTTCATCAAGCATATCTTTGAACGTTCCTCGTTACACAGATGGTGCCCTGTTGCATCACAGTGGCTGAGTTACAGTTTCTCAGCCCCATTCGTTGTTCTTCTCAACCACGTGATCTCACCCCTTCCGCGCCTCAGACCTATGCAAAAGTAGCGGCCGTAGCTCAAGCGCAGACTCTCACTTAATGCTGGAACCAATCTTAGGTGGTATATTCATACCCAGGGGCTTTTGTGGATATAAGTATGGCATCATTCTTTACTTCGCCACTTTGCCTGATTGATAGCACCTTATGGTGATCAGCAGAGAAACCGATACCGACCTTGGCACATTCTCATCATCACGGACATTATGGCCACGCGAGACGAGCCTTCCCCTGTCCAAGTGATACAAGGAACAATCGACTACATGGACTTGTGCTCTCGATGCATATCGATGGGTTTCATATTCCTGATTGGGTTCATCGTTGTCGCTTCCAGCGTCAAGCCGAGTTAAACCACCCGTCGTCGGACTATCCCTACCTCCTTCTGGGACGTGCCTAGCGTACATCCAAGAATAATGAGCCGCTATGCACACCGGTATGCAAACCCAAATGCATACAACGCCCATTCCCGACATGCTTCAGTTAGTTCGATGACGTCTCAAGTGCTCGTCGGGACAGGTCCCACGGCTTATTCTTCTACGTCCTGTGAGGGGGAATACCACATGGGTTTCATCACCTTCACCTCGCTCCCATCAATTGGCACTGGTAGATGCTATCCATTTCCGACGTCCATAACTGTACCATGCATGGTCAGCAAACTATTATATAAAGGGGTCTTGTGTGGTGTGATTCTCCAGCCTCAGATCACTTACCGAGTCGTATATCCCCTCCGTTATGTCGTCTCAGCAAGACGTCTCAGCTTTCATCCAGGCGCAATCGGACATGCAAGTAATCCATTTTGACTGCTGTGCAGGTTCTCACCCTTCAACCCAGTGTGACATTCAACTATGTTCTCGTTGCTGCTACTGGTAAGCATACACGACGCGTTTAATGCTATGTTATTCATGTGTTTTTCAACAGTGATCCTCATGTTTGACACGGTGCTCACTCTACCATCGGAGATCAAGTGCATTTGGCGCAAGAAATGCAGACTAGGCTCCATTCTCTATGTCATGGCTCGCTACCCTGCCGTGGTTATACTTCTCATTGAGATGTATCTCAATCTTTATGTTGTTTCGCTTCAGGTGAGTGTATATAAGACTTTCAAATATGAAAGCTGTGTTTACTACCTGCACTTCTAGTATGGTTTTTATTCTTTCTCATACGAAGAAATGATGCTCATATCGATCAAGGACATGCAGTGCCTTGGTTCACCTGTTTTCGGCCTTGGAAATTTTGCCTTGTATGGGAGTACCGGGTGGGAGGTTTTGATATTCGTCAACGAATGGAGCTAAGTTAATGGCTCATCCAGGTCTTCTGCTTGCAAGGACATATGCCATCTCCCATCGAAGTCGTGTAGTTTTTGGAATTCTTGCCCTTCTGATTCTTGGTAATCTGATAATTATAATGGTATGTCACATATACAGACCATTGTAAACGGTATGAATGATGGCATATTATAGTTTACGACCATTACCGACCATTGCTCCTCCACCAGTGCACAGCTGAATGTACTATCTTTGTAGGTCCATCCATAAATGTCTTTCCAAGTGACTCTGATTGGTATTCCAGGAGTAAGGGAGTCGCCTTCCTAGTTTGATTTTTCTCTGATGCTCTCAACCAAGTTGCAACCCTCAGTGGCGTCATCACAATCGTTTTTGACACTGCGGTTGTTGCTTTGACTGCTATGAAAATATTAGCAATCGTGAGGCTTCACAAAGCGGTCAAACCTCTAAGTGAGAAATCACTGATTAGTTTACTGATTCGTCAAGGTATGCACATTTCCTTCTCAGTGATCGAAGTATAGCTGAATTCAAATAAGGCCTTGTTAGATATGGGTAATCATCCATATCTGATACCTTTTATGCGTCTGACTCCTGTCTAGATTCGTCCTAACAGTGACTCTCACCGACACCATCACCGGAAAGGTATTGTCACTGTTTCATTATATCAACCGTCAATTAATGTTCTATTGCGTTTCAGGCCTTGAGAGTGAGTGGTTGTTATAAATGATCGCACAGCAAGGTTCACCTTCAACTCTCTTGTTACAAATAGCCAAGCCTTCTAGGAGTTCTTACTCCCCTTCAGAATTGGTTAATATTTCCCACTTCACTAGTGAAGACGCAGTTCAGCTAAAAATACGCATATAGCTTATCGACAATTGTAGTCTGCCGCTTCCACCTGACTCTCCAAGAGAGGAACCAGTGCTCTCAAAGCAGTACCCGTTCCGTTCCCTGGATTATCACCAGCGTTCAGGACGCTGCGCAGAGGCTACACGACGTCGTAGTAGAGGAGTTTGGGGACTCGGACGAGAATCCGTCTTTCGTCACCAATACATCAGATGAAGATGTGGAGATTCAGGAAGACTCACAGCCGACCACCGATGCAGGCGTTGACCTTCACGAATTTCCGTGGGCGACCGGAGATATGGGGGATATAAGGACAGGGAGTCCTGTGGCGTCAGGTGAGCTGGAACATGTTCTTCGTCCTTGTTGGCTAAAGGCTTTGTAGGATCTGGAATTGCGGAAGTTTGACGACATCCCTGGTCCAGGATTACCAAGGTCGCCGGTCTCTTTCACATTGGACTTGAAATCGATGTGCAGACACATATCGGGATACGTTCGTCAGCGACATGCGCAAACAACAAGCTCTTCTATTCGGCCCTATTCAGATATGATCTCGTAATGCTTTGTACGTTTTGGAGGATCCGGCTGCTTTACTTACCCAACCGACTGGCCCTGGCGTCGAATTATTATGAAGGTCGTGGGACTTCGGATATATATGTATTGTTCTATTCCTCCTAGTTTTATTCCGGGCTTTCGTGACAGAATGTGTTTCCCGATATGTGTATACCGTTATTAATGGCGCCAGCAAAGCGATTTGTTTGGCTGTTTGCATTGTATATTTTCATTGAAGGGCCACCCACAATTGCGGTTGTATTGTACATTATCATTCCCTGCGTCTATAATGTTGTTCCCCCAAGTTAACAATAAATACGGACGACATTCGCCACCCCTTCAATATGAAACTAGGAAATAACTTTCTCCAGCTAAACATACAATTGCCCCAAAAGGGACACACATGACAATGTCTATACGTGGTCGCTACTCTATTGTACAGGTCACTTGTATATCAACGTGGCTTGCACCCGCTGGACATAAAAGCTAACCAGTCAAGCCACTCATGTGTGGTGGGCCTCTACCGTAGCATTCCCTTTCATTCACTTGGATTAGTCATTATTTCTTTCATTGTCACACCATAAACGCTCCCACATGAGAATGCATTTTGAACCCCTCAGTCATATCACCACCACTCAAAATGCTTGATAGTCATGTCGGACGATGATGAGACAGCGATGATTAGTACGAGCGCAGTCATCTGGAATGGCTAATGGCCATTGTGATATTTCCAATCGACATGATCGACATGATGCGTCAGACGCACCGGTAAAATAAGTAACCTTCAAATAGTATAAAAGGTAGATGGTTATAACGCAGCGTCTCAGTCCAATAATAAAGACTAAGGTGTAAGTGCTTTGACTCTTCTCAACATTATCTTCTCTAACTTAGTAGCTAGTCATATTTACAGGTGCTTATACCTACGATATCTAGAGTTCAATCATAAAAAAACTGAGCTTCATATTTACAGGCTCATCGCTAAATACTCGTATCATAACTTGAAACCCTGACAAGGCTCGTTCTAGAGATATAAACCTCACTTCCTATAAGTATTTTAATTACTTGATATCTACTCACAATGTGCCCTGGGCTGTTAGTCTTGACGTCTACGACGAAGACGCCGGATTACTGGGCTCCACCATCAGTGGTTCTCCCTCATCTTGTCTTCATAATTCCCTTTCCTTTCTTCTTGTTTGCCTGCCGCAAAACTAAAGTGAGACTTGTATCTATAATGAAGTGAACACTGTGGATTGCCTTTATGTTGTGAAGGCAACTCCTATACGCAGAGTTGCCAGCAGAAGAGCTGAAAAGTCATGGTTGCTGATACAAATAGAACCGCTGCTGTCTCAAGTGGGATTGCCGTTGCTCTCATTTTACAACACTTATCCACCGACAAATTTAACGAATACTTTTGATGAAGGTCGCTCTTGCGCATGATGTACTCATATCTTTCCTCGTTACACAGAGGGTGCCCTGTTGCATCACAGTGACTGAGTTACAGATTCTCTCAGCGCTGTTCGCTTCTCACCCACGTGATCCACCCCTTCCGCATTTCAGGTCAATAGAGTGTATTAGTTGCTCATAATTATTAGCTTCGGTATATTCCGTAAATGCTAAAAATTATTAAGTGACCGTGTGCAAATTTTTAGCTGCGCACAGTCACGTCCTGTCACAACGATGGATCCCATTCCCCCAGGTCACTTCTACAGCGTCCCTCCATTTACCCAGTATGAATAAGAGTAGCCAGGATAATTTGTTTTTTGTGATAGTCCACGGGCATGACAGGCAGGACAAAACAAACGGTGGTTGTTGTCACGTGGTATTGTGGGAATAGTTATCTCTTAGCGTGCTTATATTTTAAGAAAGGTAGAAAATTTTTTTATTGAACTCTAATTATTATGAGTAACTAATCTGATGAGTAGTCAGATTTTTTTTTTTTTTTTTTGTGGCAGACAGGCAGGACAAAGCGAGTGGTGGTTGTCACGGGGTGTCGTGGGAATAGTTATCTCTTAGCGTGCTTATATTATAAGAAAGGTAATAAATTTTATCGGAAGCTAATAATTATGAGCAACTAATACACTCTAATACAAAAGCGGCGGCCAGAGCTCTAGCGCGGGCTGGTATATTTATAGCTAAGGGCTTTTCTGGATATAAGTGCATCATTCTTTCCTTCGCCACTTTGGCCAATTGATAGCGCCTTATGATACTCAGCAGAGGAACCGCCACCGACCTTGGCACATCCCATCATCACGGACATTATGGCCACGCGAGACGAGCCTTCCCCTGTCTAAGTGATACAAAGGAACAATCGACCACACGGACATGTGCTCTCGATGCATATCGATGCGTTTCATATTCCTGGTTGGGTTCATCGTGGTCGCTCCCAGCGTCAAGCCGAGTAATACCACCAATCCTCGGACTATCCCTACCTCCTTCGGGAATGTGCCTAGCGTACATCCAAGAATAATGAGCCGCTATGCACACCGGTATGCAAACCCAAATGCATACAACGCCCATTCCCGACATGCTTCAGCTAGTTCGATGACGTCTCAAGTGCTCGTCGGGACAGGCAGCCACCGCTGATTCTTCTATGTCCTGTGAGGGGGAATACCACATGGGTTTCATCACATTCACCTCGCTCCCATCAATTGGCACTGGTAGCTGCTATGCATGTCCGACGTCCGTAATTGCACCTTGCATGGTCAGTAGACTATATATAAACGGGTCTTGTGTGGTATGATGCTCCAGCCTCAGATCACTCAAGCCAGTCGTAAATCCCACCCGTTATGTCGTCTCAGCAAGACGCCGCAGCTATGATCCAGGCGCAATCAGACAGGTAAGTGATCCATATTAACTGCTGTGCAGGTTCTCACACTTCAGCTCAGCATGACAATTAACTATGTTCTCGTTGCTGCTACTGGTAAGCATCCATGGCGTGTTCAGTGTTATGTTATTCAAGTGTTTTTCAACAGTGCTCCTCATGTTTGACACGGTGCTCACTCTACCATTGGAGGTCAAGTACATTTGGCGCAAGAAATGCAGACTAGGCTCCATTCTCTATGTCCTGGCTCGCTACCCTATCATGGTTTCTCTTCTCATTGACATATATCTCCATTTTTATGTCGTTCCGCTTCAGGTGAGTAATAAGACTTACAAATATGACATTTGTGTTTACTAGCTGCACTTCTAGTATGGTTTTTACACTTTCTCATACGAAGAAATGATACTCATATCGATCAAGGACGTGCAATACCTTTTATCATCTGTCTTCAGCCCTAAATCTTTCGCCTGCTATAGGAGTACCGGGTAAGAAGTTTTGATATCTTCAACGAAATAGAGCTAAGTCAATAGCTCATCCAGGTCTTCTGCTTGCAAGGACATATGCCATCTCCCATCGGAGTGGAGTAGTTTTTGGAATTCTTGCCCTTCTGATTCTTGGTAATCTGATAATTATAATGGTATGTCACATATACAGACCATTGTAAACGCTATGAATGATGGCATATTATAGTTTCTGGCCGTTGTCAACAATTGCTACCCCACCGGTGCCCAGCTGGATGCACTATCTTTGTAGGTATCATCCAGAAATGTCTTTCCAAGTCACTCTGATTGGTTTTCCAGGCGTAAGGGACTCGCCTTCCTAGTTTGATTTTTCTCTGATGCTCTCAACCAAGTAACAACCGTCAGTGGCGTCATCACAATCGTTTTTGACACTGCGGTTGTTGCTTTGACTTCTATGAAAATATTAGCAATAGTGAGACTTCACAAAGCGGTCAAACCATTAAGTGAGAAATCACTGATTAGTTTACTGATTCGTCAAGGTATGCACATTTCCTTCTCGGTGATCGAAGTATAGCTGAATTCAAATAAGGCCTTGTCAGATATGGGTAATCATCCATATCTGATACCTTATATGCGTCTGACTCCTGTCTAGATTCATCCTAACAGTGACTCTCACCGACACCATCACCGGAAAGGTATTGTCACTGTTTCATTATATCAACCGTCAATTAATGTTCTATTGCGTTTCAGGTCTTGAGAGTGAGTGGTTGGTATAGATGATTGCACCGCAAGATTCGCCTTCAACTCTCTTGTTACAAATAGCCCAGTCTTCAAGGAGTTCTTGATCCCCTTCAGAATTGGTCACTATCTCCCACTTCGCCAATGAAGACGCAGTTCAGCTAACAATACGCATATAGCTTATCTACAATTATAGTCTGTCGCTTCCACCTGACTCTCCAAGAGAGGAATCAGTGCTCTCAAAGCAGTACCTGTTCCCTTCCCTGGGTCATCACCAGCGCTCAGGATGTACACGACGTCGTAGTGGAAGAGTTTGGGGACTTGGACGAGAACTCGTCTCTTGTCGCCAGCACATCAGATGAGGATGTGGAGATTCAGCAAGACTCAGAACCGACCACCGATACATGCGTTGACCTTCACGAATTTCCGTGGGCGACCGGAGATATGGGGGATATAGGGACAGGGAGTCCTGTGGCATCAGGTGAGCTGGAACATGTTCTTCGTACTTGTTGGTTAAAAGCTTTGAAGGATTTGGAACTGCAGAAGTTTGACGACATCCCAGGTCCAGGATCACCAAGGTCGCCGGTCTCCTTCACATTGGACTTGAAATTGATGTGCAGACACATATCGGGATACGTTCGTCAGCGAGATGCGCAAACGACAAGCTCTTCTATTCGGCCCTATTCAGATATGATCTCGTAATGCTTTGTTCGTTTGGGAGGATCCGGCTGCTTTACTTACCGAACCGACTGGCCCTTGCGTCGAATTATTATAAAGGTCGTGGGTGTTCGGATATATATGCGTTGTTCTGTTCCTCCTAGTTTTATTCCGGGCTTTCGTGACAGAATGTGTTTCCCGATGTGTATACCGTTATTAATGTCGCCAGCAAAGCGATTTGTTTGCCTGTTTGCATTGTATATTTTCATTGAAGGGCCACCCACAATTGTGGTTGTATTGTACATTATCATTCCCTTTCATTCACTTGCAATAGTCATTATTTCATTGTCACACCATAAACGTTCCCACATGAGAATGCATGTTGAACCTCTCAGTCATATCACCACCACTCAAAATGCTTGATAGTCATGTCGGACGATGATGAGAAAGAGAAGTGTTCAGCAGAGAGGTCAATGGCTATACCAATTCCCAAACATCTTACTCAAACTTTTCTCCTGGTAAGGTTTGATCACGGTTGCTTAGTACGAGCGCAGTCATATGGAATGGCTAATGGTCATTGTCATATTTCCAATCGACATGATCGACATGATACGTCAGACGCACCGGTAAAATAAGTAACCTTCGAGTAGTATAAAAGATAGATGGTTATAACGCAGCGTCTCGGTCCAATAATAAAGACCGACTCTTCTCAACATTATCTTCTCTAACTTTGTAGCTAGTCATATTTACAGGTGCTTATACCTACAATATCTAGAGTCCAATCATAAAAACTGAGCTTTATATTTATAGGTTTGTCGCTAAGTGCTTGTATCATAACTTAACAAGTCAGACACGTGTACCCTGACAAGGAGCGTTGTAGAGATATAAACTTCTCATTCTAATTACTTGATATCTACGCACAATGTGTGTAGGAATTGCGATGGCCGGGCAGGACAAAAGCAAAACCGTGTCACCCCGCGTCACTCCATTGTTATCCATAAATAAGTTGCGCAGTAAAAGTTCTTCTTATTGTTCTTTTGATCTCTTTTGTTTTCTAAAAACTATAAAAGAGGTAGTTAGCCTTTCCTTTCCCTCAGTACTTTGCAACGAAGCAAATACAGAGGTGAGAAACATTATTGTTTACTTTCTAAGTTGATTACTTGTTTGTACACTTGTAGAGACGTACATGTAAATAATATATAGTACTTTGCAACGAAGCAAATAGTGAGAGACGTACAGTTACTTTTAATCCTTTAATGCGCCCCTGGGCTGTTAGTCTTGACGTCTACGACGAAGACGCCGGATCACTGGGCTCCACCATCAGTCTCCCTCATCTTGTCTTCCATAGTTCCCTTTCCTTTCTTCTTGTTTGTCTGCCGCAAAACTAAAGTGAGACTTGTATCTATAATGAAGTGAATACTGTGGATTGCCTTTATGTTGTGAAGGCAACTCCTATACGCAGAGCTGAAAAGTCATGGTTGCTGATACAAGTAGAACCGCTGCTGTCGTGGGAATGCCGTTGCTCTCATTTTACAACACTTATCCACCGACAAATTTAACGAATACTTTTGATGAAGGGCTCTCGAACACGCTATGATGTCATCAAGCATATCTTTGAACGTTCTTCGTTACACAGATGGTGCCCTGTTGCATCACAGTGGCTGAGTTACAGATTCTTTCAGCGCTGTTCGTTGTTCTTTCCTCTCACCCACGTGATCCCACCCCTTCCGCGCGTCAGACCTATACAAAAGTAGCGGACGTAGCTCAAGCGTGGACTCTCACTTGATGCTGGAACCAATCTCAGGTGGTATATTCATAGCCAGGGGCTTTTCTGGATATAAGCATGGCATCATTCTTTACTTCGCCACTTTGGCTAATTGATAGCGCCTTGTGGTACTCAGCAGAGGAGCCGCCACCGACCTTGGCACATTCTCATCATCACGGACATTATGGCCACGCGAGACGAGCCTTCGCTTGTCCAAGCACAATCGACTACATGGACATGTGCTCTCGATGCATATCGATGAGTTTCATATTCCTGATTGGGTTCATCGTTGTCGCTTCCAGCGTCAAGCCGAGTTAAACCACCCGTCCTCGGACTATCCCTACCTCCTTCGGGAACGTACCTAGCGTACATCCAAGAATAATGAGCCGCTATGCACACCGGTATGCAAACCCAAATGCATACAACGCCCATTCCCGACATGCTTCAGTTAGTTCGATGACGTCTCAAGTCCTCGGCGGGACAGGCAGCCACGGCTGATTCTTCTACGTCCTGTGAGGGGGAATACCACATGGGTTTCATCACCTTCACCTCGCTCCCATCAATTGGCACTGGTAGATGCTATGCATGTCCGACGTCCGTGATCGCACCTTGCATGGTCAGTAGACTATATATAAACGGGTCTTGTGTGGTGTGATGCTCCAGCCTCAGATCACTCAAGCCAATCGTATATCCCATCC
Organism: Ramaria sp. MG151; assembly: GCA_003314545.1. Taxonomy (NCBI): domain Eukaryota; kingdom Fungi; phylum Basidiomycota; class Agaricomycetes; order Gomphales; family Gomphaceae; genus Ramaria; species Ramaria sp. MG151. The sequence goes on along the minus strand of QMFG01002125.1, from coordinate 15,306 downwards.
GTTATGTCGTCTCAGGAATATGCTGCAGCTATGATCCAGGCGCAATCAGACATGCAAGTACTCCATATTAACTGCTATGCAGATTCTCACCCCTCAACTCAGCGTGACAATGAACTATGTTCTCGTTGCTGCTACTGGTAAGCATCCATGGCATGTTCATTTCTATGTTATTCATGAGTTTTTCAACAGTGCTCTTCATGTTTGACACGGTGCTCACTCTACCATCGGAGATCAAGTACATTTGGCGCAAGAAATGCAGACTAGGCTCCATTCTCTATGTCCTGGCTCGCTACCCTATCATGGTTTCTCTTCTCATTGACATATATCTCCATTTTTATGTCGTTCCGCTTCAGGTGAGTAAATATAAGACTTACAAATATGACATTTGTGTTTACTAGCTGCACTTCTAGTATGGTTTTTATACTTTCTCATACGAAGAAATGATACTCATATCGATCAAGGACGTGCAATACCTTTTATCATCTCTCTTTAGCTCTAGCTTTTTTGCCTGCTATTGGAGTACCGGGTAAGAGGTTTTGATATCTTCAACGAAATAGAGCTAAGTCAATGGTTCATGGAGGTCTTCTGCTTGCAAGGACATATGCCATCTCCCATCGGAGTCGAGTAGTTTTTGGAATTCTTGCCCTTCTGATTCTTGGTAATCTGATAATTATAACGGTATGTCACAAATACAGACCATTGTAAACGTTATGAATGATGGCATATTATAGTTTCTGGCCATTCCCAGCAATTGCTACCCCACCGGTGCACAGCTGAATGAAATATCTTTGTAGGTATCATCTATAAATGTCTTTCCCAAGTCACTCTGATTGGTTTTCCAGGCGTAAGGGACTCGCCTTCCTAGTTCGATTTTTTTCTGATGCTCTCAACCAAGTTGGAACCCTCAGTGGCGTCATTACAATCGTTTTTGACACTGCGGTTGTCGCTTTGACTTCTATGAAAATATTAGCAATAGTGAGACTTCACAAAGCGGTCAAACCTCTAAGTGAGAAATCACTGATTGGTTTACTGATTGGTCAAGGTATGGACATTTCCTTCTCGGTGACCGAAGTATAGCTGAATTCAAATAAGGCCTTGTCAGATATGGGTAATCATCCATATTTGCCACCTAATATGCGTCTGACTCCTGTCCAGATTCGTCCTAACAGTGACTCTCGCTTACACCATCACCGGAAAGGTATTGTCACTGTTTAACTATACCAGCCGTCAATTAATGTTCTATTGCGTTTCAGGTCTTGAGAGTGAGTGGTTGGTATAGATGATTGCACCGCAAGGTTCACCTTCAACTCTCTTGTTACAAATAGCCCAGTCTTCAAGGAGTTCTTGATCCCCTTCAGAATTGGTCACTATCTCCCACTTCGCCAATGAAGACGCAGTTCAGCTAACAATACGCATATAGCTTATCTACAATTATAGTCTGTCGCTTCCACCTCACTCTCCAAGAGAGGAATCAGTGCTCTCAAAGCAGTACCCGTTCCCTCCCCTGGGTCATCACCAGCGTTCAGGATGTACACGACGTCGTAGTGGAAGAGTTTGGGGACTTGGACGAGAACCCGTCGCTTGTCGCCAATACATCAGATGAGGATATGGATCTTCAGGAAGAGTCACAGCCGACTACCGATGCAGGCGTTGACCCTCACGAATTTCCGTGGGCGACCGGAGATATGGGGGATATAGGGACAGGGAGTCCTGTGGCATCAGGTGAGCTGCAACATGTTCTTCGTCCTTGTTGGCTAAAGGCTTTGTGGGATCTGCAATTGCAGAAGTTTGACGACATCGCAGATCCAGGATTACCAAGGTCGCCAGTCTCCTTCACATTGGGCTTGAAATCAATGTGCAGACATGTATCGGGACGCGGTTTACGGTAATTCGTTAGCAAGATGCGCAAACAACAAGCTCTTCTATTCCGCCCTATCCAGATATGATCTCGTAATGCTTCGTTCCTTTTTGGAGGATCCGGCTGCTTTACTTACCGAACCGACTGGCCCTGGCGTCGAATTATTATGAAGGTCGTGGGTCTTCGGATATATGTGTATTGTTATATTCCTCCTAGTTTTATTCCGGGCTTTCGTGACAGAATGTGTTTCCCGATGTGTATACCGTTATTAATGTCGCCAGCAAAGCGATTTGTTTGGCTGTTTGCATTGTATATTTTCATTGAAGGGCCACCCACAATTGCGGTTGTACTGTACATTATCATTCCCTGTGTATGTAATGTTGTCCCCCCAAGTTAACAATAAATACGGACGACATTCGCCACCCCTTCAATATGAAACTAGGAAATAACTTTCTCCAGCTAAACATACAATTGCGCCAAAAGGGACACACATGACGATGTCTATACGTGGTCGCTACTCTATTGTACAGGTCACTTGCACCCGCTGGACAAAAGAGCTAACCGGTCACGCCACTCATGTGTGGTGGACCTCTACCGCAACATTCCCTTTCATTCACTTGCACTAGTCATTATTTCATTGTCACACCATAAACGTTCCCACATGAGAATACATGTTGAACCTCTCAGTCATATCACCACCACTCAAAATGCTTGATAGTCATGTCGGACGATGATGAGAAAGCGAATATTAGTACGAGCGCAGTCACCTGGAATGGCTAATGGTGATTGTCATATTTCCAATCGACATGATCGACATGATACGTCAGACGCACCGGTAAAATAAGTAACCTTCGAGTAGTATAAAATGTAGATGGTTATAACGCAGCGTCTCAGTCCAATAATATAAAGACTAAGGTGTAAGTGCTTTGACTCTTCTCAACATTATCTTCTCTAACTTAGTAGCTAGTCATATTTCCATGTGCTTATACCTACACTATCTAGAGTCCAATGAGCTTCATATTTACAGGCTCATCGCTAAATACTCGTATCATAACTTGATACCCTGACAAGGATCGTTCTAGAGATATAAACCTCACTTCCTATAAGTATTTTAATTACTTGATATCTACTCACGATGTGCCCTGGGCTGTTAGTCTTGACGTCTACGACGAAGACGCCGGATTACTGGGCTCCACCATCAGTGGTTCTCCCTCATCTTGTCTTCATAATTCCCTTTCCTTTCTTCTTGTTTGCCTGCCGCAAAACTAAAGTGAGACTTGTATCTATAATGAAGTGAATACTGTGGATTGCCTTTATGTTGTGAAGGCAACTCCTAAACGCAGAGTTGCCAGCAGAAGAGCTGAAAAGTCATGGTTGCTGATACAAATAGAACCGCTGCTGTCTCAAGTGGGATTGCCGTTGCTCTCATTTTACAACACTTTTCCACCGACAAATCTTATCGAACACTTTTGATGAAGGTGGCTCTTGCGCATGCCATGATGTCATCAAACATATCTTTCCTCGTTACACAGCTGGTGCCCTTTTGCCACAGTGGCTGAGTTCCAGATTCTCTCAGCGTTGTTCGCTTCTCACCCACGTGATCTCACCCCTTCCGCGTCTCAGGTCTATACAAAAGCGGCGGCGGCCAGAGCTCTAGCGCGGGCTCTCACATCAGGCGGTATATTCATAGCCAGGGGCTTTTCTGGATATAAGTATGGCATTCTTTACTTCGCCACTTTGGCTAATTGATAGCGCCTTATGATACTCAGCAGAGGAACCGCCACCGACCTTGGCACATTCTCATCATCACGGACATTATGGCCACGCGAGACGAGCCTTCCCCTGTCCAAGTGATACAAAGGAACAATCGACCACACGGACATGTGCTCTCGATGCATAGCGATGAGTTTCGTATCATTGATTGGGTTCATCGTGGTTGCTCCCAGCGTCAAGCCGAGTTAAACCACCCGTCCTCGGACTGTCCCTACCTGCTTTGGGGATGTGCCTAGCGTACATCCAAGAATAATGAACCGGTATGCACACCGGTATGCAAACACAAATGCATATAACACCCATTGCCGACATCGTTCAGCGACGTCTCCAGTGCTTGTCGGGACAGGCAGCCACGGCTGATTCTTCTATGTCCTGGGAGGGGGAATACCACATGGGTTTCATCACATTCACCTCGCTCCCATCAATTGGCACTGGCAGCTGCTATGCATGTCCGACGTCCGTAATTGCACCTTGCATGGCCAGTAGACTATATATAAACGGGTCTTGTGTGGTATGATGCTCCAGCCTCAGATCACTCAAGCCAATCGTAAATCCCCTCCGTTATGTCGTCTCAGCAAGACGCCGCAGCTATAATCCAGGCGCAATCAGACATGCAAGTAATCCATATTAACTGCTGTGCAGGTTCTCACACTTCAGCTCAGCATGACAATGAACTATGTTCACGTTGCTGCTACTGGTAAGCATAAATGGTGTGTTCAATGCTATGTTATTCAAGTGTTTTTCAACAGTGCTCTTCATGTTTGACACGGTGCTCACTCTACCATCGGAGATCAAGTGCATTTGGTGCAAGAAATGCAGACTAGGCTCCGTTCTCTATGTCCTGGCTCGCTACCCTGCCGTGGCTTTGCTTTTCATTGAGATGTATTCCAATCTTTATGTTGTTTCGCTTCAGGTGAGTGTATATAAGACTTTCAAAGATGACAGCTGTGTTTACTGCCTGCACTTCTAGTATGGTTTTTCCCTTTCTTATGCGAAGAAATGATACTCATATCGATCAAGGACATGCAATATCTTGCTTGACCTGTCTGCAGCCCTGGTTTTTTTGCCTTCTATGGGAGTACCGGGTAAGAAGTTTTGATATTTCTGAACGAAATGGAGTTAGGTCAATGGCTCATCCAGGTCTTCTGCTCGCAAGGACATATGCCATCTCCCATCGGAGACGAGTTGTTTTCGGAATTCTTGCTCTTCTGATGGTTGGTAATCTGACAACTCAAGTGGTATGTCACACGTACAATCCATTGTAAAAGTTATGAATGATGGCATATTATAGTTTCTGACCATTACCAACAATTGCTTCCTCACCAGTGCCCAGCTGGATGTACTATCTTTGTAGGTATCATCCAGAAATGTCTTTCCAAGTCACTCTGATTGGTTTTCCAGGCGTAAGGGACTCGCCTTCTTAGTTTGATTTTTCTCTGATTCTCTCAGCCAAGTTGGAACCCTCAGTGGCGTCATCACAATCATTTTTGACACTGCAGTTGTTGCTTTGAATGCTATGAAATTATTAGAAATAGTGAGACTTCACAAAGGGGTCAAACCCCTAAGTGAGAAATCACTGATTAGTTTACTGATTGGTCAAGGTATGCACATTTCCTTCTCGGTGATTGAAGTATAGCTGAATTCAAATAAGGCCTGGTCAGATATGGGTAATCATCCATATCTGCTACCTTATATGCGTCTGACTCCTGTCCAGATTCGTCCTAACAGTGACTCTCACAGACACCATCGCCCACAAGGTATTGTCCCTGTTGACTTGTATCGGCCGTTAACTAATGTTCCATTGCGTTTCAGATCTTGCGAGTGAGTGGGTGGTATAGATATTTGTACAGTAATGTTCACCTTTACTTCTCTTGTTACAAATAGCCAAACCTTCAAGGAGTTCTTAATCCCCTTCAGAATTGGTTAATATTTCCCACTTCACTAGTGAAGGCGCAGTTCAGCTAAAAATACGCATATAGCTTATCGACAATTATAGTCTGTCGCTTCCACCTCACTCTCCAAGAGAGGCACGAGTGCTCTCAAAGAAGTACCCGTTCCCTTCCCTGGATCATCACCAGCGTCCAGGATGCTGTGCAGAGACTACACGATGCCGTAGTAGAGGATTTTGGGGACTCGGACGAGAATCCGTCTTTCGTCACCAATCCATCAGATGAGGATGTGGAGATTCAGGAAGAGTCACAGCCGACCACCAATGCAGGCGTTGACCTTCACCAATTTCCATGGGCAGTCGGAGATATGGGGGATATAGGGACAGGGAGTCCTGTGGCGTCAGGTGAGCTGGAACTTGCTTTTCGTAATTGTTGGTTAAAAGCTTTGAAGGATCTGGAATTGCAGAAGTTTGACGACATCCCGGGTCCAGTGTTACCAAGCTCGCCGGTCTCCTTTACATTTCTCTTGCAATCGATGTGCAGACAGGTATGGGACACGGTTTACATCAATTCGTTAGCAAGATGCGCAGACAACTAACCCTTGAATTCGGCCCTATTCAAATATGGTCTTGTAATGCTTTGTTCACTTTAGAGGATCCGGCTGCTTACTTACCTGACCCTAGCGTCGAGTTTTTATGAAGATCGTGGCTCTTCGAATAAATATGTATTATTCTGTTCCTCTTCGTTTCATTCCGGGATTTTATAACAGAATGTGTTTCTCGATGGCTTTCATTCTTCGCGATACGTTTATAGCGTTATTAATGTCGCCAGCAGAGCAAAGCGATTTGTTTGCCTGTTTGCAGTGTATATTTTCATTGAAGGGCAATCAACAATAACTGCATTCCTTGTGCTTGTATTAATGTCTCCCCAAGTTAACAATAAATGGGGGTGATACTGACTGATCCCTTCAATATGAAACCAGGAGATAACCTCTCCAGCTAACCATACAATTGCGCCTAAAGAGACATGCATGAAGATATCTTTACTTCATCTCAAGTGGTACAAGCCACTTGTATATCGATATGGCTTGCGCCCACTGGACAAAGAGCTAACCGGTGACGCCGGCCGCAACATTCCATTTCATTCACGTCATTGTCACACCACAAAACGTTCCCAAATCAGAATGCATTATCAGCATTCAAAATGCTTGATAGTCAGAATCTTGTACCCTGACAAGGATGATCGTAAAGATATAACCCTCATTTCCAATCAAGAATTCTAATTACTTGATATCTACACACAATATTCCGTCCCTGTAGAATTTCTCGAGGACCGTGGAACGAAAAGGCTGTTTGGCTTGAGCGGGGGAAGATGATCCTCGACTCTCTCCAGAGAGGAGGGTTTCTGTCGAGCTGGTTTTGAGGGAGTTCCACCAAAACCCGTTTGTACTCATGATTGGCTCGTTTGTGGGCATTCCCGAATTTCTCCGCCAACCCTTTTCGGAGTTTTTTGAATGTATAATCTGTTGTTCCAACGTCATCCTCACGCACGGTGGTTGTTTTTCTGCTCCGCGTTTGTTTTTAGCCTTTCCATTAGTAAGCGGCCGTGACTAATATCATGCGGCCGCTCAAACTATTTCAACGGTTGCCACCGTGCACTTTTAGACGCCGGATTCCTGGGCTCCACCATCAGTGGCTCTCCCTCATCTTTTCTTCCATAGTTCTCTTTCCTGCTTCATGTTTGTCTGCCGTAAAGCTAAAGTGAGACTTGCATCTATAACGAATTGAATACCGTTGATTCCCTTTTTATTGTGAAGGCAACTACTATACGCACAGCAGCCAGCAGAAGAGGTGAAAAGTCACGGTTGTACAAGTAATCTCCTTGTATGTGACTGGTTACAGCATGCAATGTGACTGTGCCCTACCGCAATCTATGCCATTGCCCTCATTATACAACAGTTTTCCACCAACAAATTTATCGAATGATATTGATGAAAGCTATGAAGTAGTCGTTAAACATATCTTTGAACATTCCTCGTTACACAGATGGTGCCATGTCGCATCACATTGACTGAGTTACAGACTGTTTCGTTGTTCTTCTCACCCACATGATCCCACCCCTTCCGCGACTCAGACCTATACAAAAGCAGCGGCGATACCTCAAGCGCGGACTCTCACTTGATGTTGGAACCAATCTCAGGTGGTATATTCATAGCCAGGGGCTTTTCTGGATACAAGTGTGGCATCATTCTTTACTTCGCCACTTTGGCTAATTGATAGCGCCTTATGGTACTCAGCAGAAGAGCCGCCACCGACCTTGGCACATTCCCATCATCACGGACATTATGGCCACGCGAGACGAGCCTTCCCCTGTCCAAGTGATACGATACAAAGGAACAATCGACCACACGCACGTGCTCTCGATGGATAGCGATGAGTATCATGTTCCTGATTGGGTTCATTGTGGTCGCTTCCAGCATCAAGCCGAGTTATACCACCCGTCCTCGGACTATCCTTACCTCCTTCGGGAACGTGAATAGCGTACATCCAAGAATAATGAACCGCTATGCACACCGGCATGCAAACCCAAATGCATACAATGCAATGCTTCAGTTAGTTCGATGACGTCTCAAGTGCTCGTCAGGACACGTAGCCACAGCTGATTCTTCTGTGTCCTGTGAGGGGGAATACCACATGGGTTTCATCACATTCACCTCGCTCCCATCAATTGGCACTGGTAGATGCTATGCATGTCCGACGTCCGTAATTTCACCTTGCATGGTCAGTAGACTATATATAAACGGGTCTTGTGTGGTATGATGCTCCACCCTCAGATCTCTCAAGCCAGTGGTATATCCCCTCCGTTATGTCGTCTCAGCAAGACGCCGCAGCTATGATCCAGGCGCAATCAGACATGCAAGTAATCCATGTTAATTGCTATGCAGATTCTCACCCCTCGACTCAGCGTGACAATCAACTATGTTCTCGTTGCTGCTACTGGTAAGCATACATGGCGTGTTCGATGCTATGTTATTCATGTGTTTTTCAACAGTGCTCTTCATGTTTGACACGGTGCTCACTCTAACATCAGAGATCAAGTGCATTTGGCGCAAGAAATGCAGACTAGGCTCCATTCTCTATGTCCTGGCTCGCTACCCTACCTTGGTAGTCTTGCTCGTTGATATATATATCGATCTTTATGTTGTTTCGCTTCAGGTGAGTGTATATAAGACTTTCAAATATGACATTTGTGTTTACTAGCTGCACTTCTAGTATGGTTTTTACCCTTTCTCATACGAAGAAATGATACTCATATCGATCAAGGACATGCAATACCTTGATTCACTTGTTTTCAGCCTTGGCGTTTTTGCCTTCTATGGGAGTACCTGGTGAGATGTTTTGATATTCGTCAATGAAATGAAACTAAGTTAATGGCTCATCCAGGTCTTCTGTTTGCAAGGACATATGCCATCTCCCATCGGAGTCGAGTTGTTTTCGGAATTCTTGCTCTTCTGATGGTTGGTATTCTGACAACTCACGTGGTATGTCACACGTACAATCCATTGTAAAAGTTATGAATGATGGCATATTATAGTTTCTGACCATTGCCACCAATTGCTCCCCCACCAGTGCACAGCTGGATGCACAATCTTTGTAGGTATCATCCAGAAATGTCTTTCAAAGTCACTCTGATTGGTTTTCCAGCCGTAAGGGACTCGCCTTCCTAGTTTGATTTTTCTCTGATTCTCTCAACCAAGTTGTCACCCTCAGTGGTGTCATCACAATCGTTTTTGACACTGCTGTTGTTGCTTTGACTGCTATGAAAATATTAGCAATAGTGAGACTTCACAAAGCGGTCAAACCTCTAAGTGAGAAATCACTGATTAGTTTACTGGTTCGTCAAGGTATGCACATTTCCTTGCTGGTGGTCGAAGTATCGCTGAATTCAAATAAGGCCTTGCCAGATATGGGTAACAATCAATATCTGCTACCTTATATGCGTCTGAATCCCTTCCAGATTCGTCCTAACAGTGACTCTCGCTTGCACCATCATCGAAAAGGTGTTGTCCCTGTTAAATTGTATCATCCGTTAACTAATGTTCTATTGCATTTCAGGCCTTGAGAGTGAGTGGTTGGTATAGATATTTGCCAGTAAGGTTCACCTTCACCTCTCTCGTTACAAATAGCCAAGCCTTCAAGGAGTTTTTGAACCCCTTCAGAATTGGTCACTATCTCCTACTTCGCCCATGAAGACGCAGTTCAGCTAACAATACGCATGTAGCTTATCTATTATTGTAGTCTGTCGCTTCCACCTCACTCTCCAAGAGAGGAATCAGTGCTCTCAAAGCAGTACTCGTTCCCTTCCCTGGGTCATTACCAGTGTTCAAGATGTTGGGCAGAGACTACACGACGTCGTAGTAGAGGAGTTTGGGGACTCGGACGAGAATCCGTCGCTTGTCGCTAATCCATCAGATGAGGATATGGAGTTCCAGCAAGAGTCACAGCCGGCCTCCGATGCAGGTGTTGATCTTCACGAATTTCCGTCGGCGATCGGAGGTTTGAGGGATATAGGAACAGGGAGTCCTGTGGCATCAGGTGAGCTGGAACATGTTCTTGGTACTTGTTGGTTAAAGGGTTTGTAGGATCCGGAATTGCACAAGTTTGACGACATCCCAGGTCCAGTGTCACCAAGCTCGCCGGTCTCCTTTACATTGCTCTCGCAATCGATGTGCAGACATGTATGGGACACGGTTTACATCAATTCGTTAGCAAGATGCCCAGACAACTAACCCTTGCAATCGGCCCTATTCAAATATGGTCTTGTAATGCTTTAGAGGATCCGGCTGCTTACTTACCTAACCCTGGCGTCGAGTTATTATGAAGATCGTGGTTCTTCGAATATATATGTATTATTCTGTTCCTCCTAGTTTTATTCCGGGCTTTTATAACAGAATATGTTTCTCGGTGGTTTTCATTCTTCCCGATATGTGTATAGCGTTATTAATGTCAGCAGCAGAGCAAAGCGGTTTGTTTGTCTGTTGGTTCATCGAATGGCTACCCACAATAGTTGTTATATATATCATCATTCCCTATGTTCATAATACCGCCTCCCCAAGTTAACAATAAATGCGGGCGATATTCACAGACCCCTTCATGAAACCAGGAGGACCCCGGATTCGTGGGCTCCACTGGTCGCGTGCAGCTATCATCAATGACTCTCCTTCATCTTTTCTTCCATGGTTCCCTTTCCTTTCTTCTCGTTCGTCAGCCGTAAAGCTAAAAGTGAGACTTGTGTCCATAATGAATAACCGTGGATAGCCTTCCGGAAAATTTATCGAATAATATTGATAAAAGTTCGCTCTTGAACATGCTATGACGTTCTCATCAAGCATATTTTTGACCGTTCCTCGTTACACAGATGGTGCCCGCTGAGTTCATTGTTCTTCTTTTCACCCACGTGATGCCCTCCACAGCATTCTGCGTCTCAGGCCTATACAAAAGCAGCGGCAGTACCTCAAGCGCGGGCTTTATGCTGGTGTTGAAAACATTTCGACGACAGTTAAGCGCCGGAGGTAATTAAACACACAGCGATTTTTGTGTTATCATAGACGTGGCATCAATACCACTCTTTTTGGCGCCTCTGTTTCCAACAGCTGGAGCCAACTCCAGGTGATATATTCATAGCCAGCGGCTCCCCTGGGTATAAAAATAGCATCATTATTTACTTCGACGCTTTGCCTGATTGATAGCGTATTACGGACTCAGCAGAGGAACCGCCACCGACCTTGGCACATTCTCATCATCACGGACATTATGGCCACGCGAGACGAACTTCCCCTGTCCAAGTGATACGGCGACGCCACTGTTAGGAACAAGGAACAATCTCCCAAAAGCACATGTGCTCTCGATGCATATCGATGAGTTTCATATCCTTGGTAATTCATTGTGGTCGCTCTCTGCGTGAAGTCGAGCTAAGAGCTCAACCACCCGTCCTCGGACTATCCCTACCTCCTTCGGGAGCTTTCCCAGTGTACATCCAAGAATGATGAGTAAATGCCCACTGCTATACAAACCCAAATGCATACAACGCCCATTCCCGACATGCTTCAGTTAGTTCGATGACGTCTCAAGTGCTCGACAGGTCGCCACGGGTGATTACTCTACGTCCTGTGAGGGGCCACATCGGTTTCATCACATTCACCACGCTCCTATCAGTTGGCACCGGTAGATGCTGTGCATCTCTGACGTCCGTAATCGCACCTTGCACGATCAGTAGACTATATATACACGGCTCTTGTGGTGTAATGCTCCAGCTTCAGGTCGCTCAAGCCAATCGTAAATCCCCTCCGTTATGTCGTCTCAGCAAGACGTCTCAGCTTTCATCCAGGCGCAATCGGACATGCAAGTAATCCATGTTAAATGCTGTGCAGATTCTCACCCCTCAACTCAGCATGACAATGAACTATGTTTTCGTTGCTGCTACTGGTAAGCATACATGATGGGTTTAATGCTATGTTATTCAAGTGTTTTTCAACAGTGCTCCTCATGTTTGACACGGTGCTCACCCTACCATCGGAGATCAAGTGCATTTGGCGCAAGAAATGCAGACTAGGCTCCGTTCTCTATGTCATGGCTCGCTACCCCGCCCTGGCAGTCTTTCTCATTGAGGTATATTACAATCTATGTGTCAATTCACTTCTGGTGAGTGGATAAGACTCTCAGATATGACATTGGTGTTTACTAGCTGGACGTCTAGTATGGTTTTTACCCTTTCTCATACGAAGAAATGATACTCATATCGATCAAGGACATGCAATACCTTGACTCACCTGTCCTCAGCCTTGAGGTTTTTGTCTTGTATAGGAATACAGGGTGAGAAGTTTTGATATTCTTCGACGAACGAAATGGATAAGTAAATGACTCATCCAGGTCTTCTGCTTGCAAGGACATATGCCATCTGCCATCGGAGTCGAGTAGTTTTTGGTATCCTTGCCTTTCTGATTCTTGGTAATCAGACAGATCACGTGGTATGTCGCACACAGACCATAGTAAACATCATGAACGATGGTATATTATAGTTTGCGGCCATTCCCGACAATTGCTCCACCACAAGTGCACAGCTGAATGTACAAACTTTGTAGGTCCCTCCAAACAAGTTTTTCGAAGTCATCCTGATTGATTTTCCAGGCGTAAGGGACTCGCCTTCCTAGTTTGACTGTTCTCTGATACTCTCAACCAAGTTGCAACCCTCAGTGGCGTCATCACAATCATTTTTGACACAGTAGTCGTTGCTCTGACCGCTACGAAAATATTAGCAATCGTGAGACTTCACAAAGGGATCAAACCGTTAAGTGAGACATCACTCATTAGTTTACTGATCCGGCAAGGTACGGACATTTCCTTGCTGGTGGTCGAAGTATCGCTGAATTCAAATAAGGCTTGGTCAAATATGGGTAATAATCCATATCTGCTACCTTGTATGCGTCTGACTCCTGTCCAGATTCGTCCTGACAGTGACTCTTGCTGCCACCATTACTGGGAAGGTATTGTCAGTGTTTAATTATATCAACCGTTAACTAATGTTCTATTGCGTTTCAGATCTTGCGAGTGAGTGGTTGGTATAGATATTTGCACAGCAAGGTTCACCTTCACCTCTCTTGTTACAAATAGCCAAACCTTCGTGGAGTTCTTGGTCCTTTTCAGAACTGGTTAATATCTGACACTTCGTTAGCGAAGGCGCGGTTCAGCTAACAACACACATACAGCTTGTCTGCAATTATAGTCTGTCGCTTCCACCTCACTCTTCAAGAGAGGAACCGGTGCTCTCAAAACGGTACCCGTTCCCTTCCCTGGATCATCACCAGTGTTCAAGATGCTGCGCAGAGACTGCACGATATCGTAGGAGAAGAGTTTGGGGACTTGGACGAGGATCCGTCTCTTGTCGCCAATACATCAGATGAGGATGTGGAGATTGAGCAAGAGTCACAGCCGACCATCGATGGAGGCGTTGACCTTCACGAATTTCCGTGGGCGATCGGGGATATGGGGGATAGAGGGACTGGGAGTCCTATGGCGTCAGGTGAGCTGGAACATGTTCTTCGTATTTGTTGGTTAAAGGGTTTGTAGGATCTGGAATTGCAGAATTTTGACGACATCCCAGATCCAGGATTACCAAGGTCGCCGGTCTCCTTGACATCCAGACACGTATCTGGATACGTCGCCAGCGAGATGTGCAAACAACAAACTCTTCTATTCCACCCTACTCGTACATATCTCGTAATGCTTTGTTCGCTTATAGGGACCGGCTACTTACCTACCGAACTGACCTGGCCATCGCGTCACAATATTAAGAAGGTCGTGACTCTTCGAATATATATGTATTATTCTATTCCTCCTAGTTTTATTCCGGACTTTCATAACAGAATGTGTTTCCCAATGGTTTTTTTTCCTGATGTGTGTAGCGTTATTAATGTTGCTAGCAGAGCAAAGCGATTTCTGTTTGCAGTGTATATTTTCATTGGTCAGCTACAATTGCTGTTGTATTATACAATATCATTCCCTGTGATCGTATTACCGTCTCCCCAAGTTAATAATAAATGCGGACGATACTCACCGACCCCTTCCATATGAAACCAGGAAATAATTTCTCCAGCTAACCATATAATCGCCCCCATAGAGACATACAGCTATACTTCCCCTCAAGCGACGAGGTCGCTACTCCATTGTACAAGCCACCTGTGTAGCGATTTGGCCTTGTTAGTCCTCATGTTTGCCTATGATTTCATCACTACACTCTTCCTTTATTTCATGAAATATCTTTCTCTTTTTTCCTTTTTTTTCTCTTATTTCTTGTTATCTTAGTGCTTAGGTAAGTGGCCTTACTTAAGCTAAAAGCGATGTTTGGGACTTGTCTTCGTTTAGTATACTGACAAGTCCTAAGGACTCTTGACACTGTTAGTTGTCTATAGATTTTTCTCAGCAAATATGTACAGCAGACCTCTACCTACATCCTGATCATTTAGCATTCCCTTTCATTCACTTGCACTAGCACTAGTCACCATTTCATTATTACACTATAAAATGTCCAACACCTGACACCCTGCAGCTAAATAGAGAAGCTGAGTCATGAGTACCCAATGATTCCTTATGTACAGTGAGAACAATACGAGTGGCACTGAAACTCAGAAAATAGATTACTTATAATCTGCAACTAGAGAGCAATGCTCTCTTACACTGGTTTGTATCCCTATTTCCTTACTGGTGGTTGAAGTATCGCTGTGTTCAAATAAGGCCTGGTCGGATATGGGTAATAATCCATATCTGCTACCTTTTATGAGTCTGACTCCTGTCCGGCTTTGACCTAACAGTTACTCTCACTGACATCATCGCCAACAGGGTATTGTCACTGTTTGATTATATCAACCGTTAATTAATATTCTATTACATTTCAGGTCTTGAAAGCGAGTGGTTGGTTTAGATGATCGCACAGCAAGGTTCACCTTCACCTGTCTTGTTACAAATAGCCAAGCCTTCGAAGAGTTCTTACTCGCCTTCAGAATTGGTTAATATCTCCCACTTCACTAGTGAAGGCGCGCTTCAGCCAACAAAACACATGTACACGACGTTTTAGTAGAGGATTTTGGGGACTTGGACGAGAATCCGTCTCTTGTCGCCAATACATCAGATGAGGACATGGAGATTCAGCAAGAGTCACAGCCGGTCACCGATGCAGGTGTTGACCTTACCGAATTTCCGTGGGCGATCGGAGATATAGGGGATACGTGGA
>QMFG01002124.1:13215-25361 GCA_003314545.1 Ramaria sp. MG151 | reverse complement strand
GCCCGCGCCCTGTTGACGCTAATTCGGATAGGCATAGACCAGCGGTCACCTCCGAGTTCCTCGGCACCACAGAATGGGAGATTCTAATTCTCTCTACCGTTATGAAAGTTCTCCTCTTTCCTGCATAGTATGCTAGATCAACTCGTATTTCGTTCCTCAAACGCTTATAATGCCGCAGTCGGTCGACAGATTTTGAAGTGCATCGAAATTGGCTTGCCATCACACACTCGTTGCCGCTTTCGAAATGGTATTATGACGTGAGTATGGAAAGAAAGTGGAAGACACACGCAGAATAATCTCACAGATGCACCATACAGACGACCTCCGAGTGGAGTAAGTTATCGTGCGGGTTGCCTTTCCGTATCCACTGATGGACGTATGATTTTCCTTTTAGCCTTGGATTATCCGCCATTTTTTGCATATTTCGAGTACATCTTATCTATTCCTGCCTCGATCATTGACCCAAAAATTGTTGAACTCGATAACTTGCGGTATGACGCTTGGTCCGTCATAGTGTATCAGCGGACAACTGTCATTATAACCGAACTCGTCTTAGGAGCTGCTCTTTTGCGGTATGTACGGTGCTTAGTCATATAAAGAGCATCCTTAATCTTCCTACAATGACAGGTTCATACGTGGTGCCGTGGACCCCTCTACGCAAAAGATTATATCTATTTCTCTTTTCCTCCATCCTGGATTTTTGATTGTGGATCACAT
Source organism: Ramaria sp. MG151 (assembly GCA_003314545.1). Taxonomy (NCBI): domain Eukaryota; kingdom Fungi; phylum Basidiomycota; class Agaricomycetes; order Gomphales; family Gomphaceae; genus Ramaria; species Ramaria sp. MG151. The sequence goes on along the minus strand of QMFG01002124.1, from coordinate 24,644 downwards.
CCATTTCCAATATAATGGATTCCTTTTTGGAATTCTTCTATGGTCTATCTGGGCCGCGCGAGACGTGAGTGCATTCTTGATATTCAGTGACCCCATAGATAATGTGTTTTTTTAGGGTAACAAACCACTTTGTGGTCTGCTGTTCGCAATCCTGTTGAATTTCAAACACATATATATGTATATTGCAGTAAAGTCTCTATAACATACAAACGTTCTCCAGCTGACTCCCCTCATCTAGCCGGCATATTTTGTTTATCTTCTTAGGACGTATTGCATGACTCCTCAGGGTTCGCAGCGCTTTGATCTGTTGGTTCATGACACCACTAACAATGATCTTCAGGAACACCGAATTTACTTAATTTTTTATCCCTCGTGAACGTAGTCGTAGTCGTCTTCGTGTTTTCCCTTGGCCCATTTGTCCTCCTTGGACAATTGACTCAACTACTTTCCCGTCTGTTTCCTTTCACCCGAGGACTCAATCACGCCTACTGGGCGCCTAACGCATGGGCTCTCGTCACCGCACTAGACAGGGTGCTACTGCGCTGTAACGTTTTCTCCCGCTATCACCATCTCATACCTTTGACTGACCCGTGGCCTTCAAGACGTGAAGAAATCGGGGGCAGATATAGCCGTAAATCTCACAGCCGTGTCATCCACATCCCGCGGCCTAGTAGGAGACACCATCTTCGCAGTCTTGCCTAATATCAAACCCCTCCATACCTTTGTGATCACCCTGTTTTTTCAGACCGTACGCATCACTTCATTTCATATGTAGCAGAGATATCACAAACCTAATTTTATAGGCATTCCTTCTTAAATTGTGGTTTGTTCCGACATACAAGTCATTCCTTATGGCGTTGACGCTCTGCGGCTACGCATCTTTCATGTTCGGTTGGCATGTTCACGAAAAGGCTGTCCTCCTTATCCTTGTTCCAATGAGGTGTGTTCGACCATGACTTTTGTTGAGTGGTTTGTTGAAATCGTAACAGTTTGCTCGCCGGTGATAGTCATGCTCTCTTTCGTACTTACCTCATAGTTAGCGTTGCTGGCATCTACGGGCTTTTCCCGCTACTATTCACACCAGCAGGTGCTGTCATGACTCCCGAGTAGCACCATCCTTAAAGCTGATCAAGTCTCAGAAACCTTCATCAAAGTAGCGTACTCACTTGTATGGAGTATATTATGTTTAGGCCCTCTGAATCGCCGAACCTACGAGTTAGTGTTCCAGTATACTGCCATTTGATGTGTGGAGCTGAATGTTTTTATTATTAGATTCCCGTCGACGTTTACTTCTGCTCTACTAGACCGATTAGAAAAGACCTATGTCGCGGGCTTTGTTGCTCTCCAAATAGTTGTGTCGCTTACTGATGCGAGTGGGAAAACGTCTCTTGCCTTTTTACCTCTCCTTTTGACTAGCGTGTATTGTTCCTTGGGATTGTCGTGGGGGTTTCTCCGCTTGTCTTACTTGTACTTTTGGAAGACATAGCATCCAATGTGGTATTACATACAGTAAGACAGAAATTACTTCTTCACGATATTCACGACTGTTGACTCGTTGAATATTGGTCAGCTAATAATAAGTTCAGATGCCACGGGTCATGCACCCACCATCTTCATCTTCAAGGACATGGTCAAGGCCAACTTTTTGGCCTCGAGCATGCTTGGCGCTGGCTCCCCACACCACCGCGCTGTATAACAGTTAGAAAACCGTGAAGACGAGTACTCGGATGAACAACATTCACTATTTTAGTTGTTTTGCAATCTCTTTGTGGATAGAGTTGCAAAAGTCTTCGATCGTAGACTTACCCCTCTTTAGCACGACAGGCGATGTATAGTCCGGTGCTTGACCATGTGGCTTGGTGTAAACCCGCACAAGATCGAGAGCTTCCCACATCTTCAAAGAATGTGTTATGTTGGCGAAAAGTAGTCATTATGATAGTACCTTTTCAATGAGCTCATCAATATTCATCCACTCTTTGGATGAGACTGGAACTGAGTTCGGAATCTTATATCTATCGAAGGTGAGCTAGATGACGAATGTTATGCGCCAAGTAGACATACAAGAGGTCTAATTCCTCGATAGAAATGGCATCGATCTGCAGAGAGATCAATATGGCGCAAGTAGATGTTTCAGGAAATTCGGACCTTGTTTAAGACGTACACTGCCGGTATATAGACACTAAGTCACAAGTGAGAAAGGAAAGAAGATGTAAAACAAAGAACACGCTACCGATTTCCTTCTATAACATCAACCAAGTCATCCGCAGTGCAGTTCGGTTCTCGAATCGCAACATCAGCATTGCTGATCCTAAATTCGCTTAGTACTGCTTTGATCTCATCCTGATCTATGTTGGTAAGTGGAACCGTGTTTGATATTGCAATGCCTAGGGTCTTAGAGTCAGCACTACTTATATTTCCGGTTTGACAAACATACCTCCTTTGTCCTTCTTGCGGACAATGATTGATGGGGGTTTCTTGTTGAGACGAATTCCGAACCCTTCCAACTCGCCTTCGATTATTCGTTTATCGTTCAACGGTTTTAAAACGTCTAGTACCTGCAGGATGAAGTTAAGCAAGATAAAGGTATCGGTGGAAGGCTGCGCACGATGAATATCAAATTACATGTTCGAGCAACTAATGAAAATCAGAAGACTAATATTTTCCGGTAGTTGGCTATCATACCAGCAATAACTAGAAAAATCATGTGAGATGCTTAAGATAAATGATGGATAGAATAACACACCTTGTCGCCCTCTCCCGCGGTTGTCGTTAGCACCCTCGATAATTCCGGCTGGTTCATGTAGGATTAGGCAAGAGCAAAGTGGGCCAGTGTGAAACTTCGCACGTAGATCTAAAATCTGTATTGGTGCACCGTGCACCTTAACGGTTCCAGGAACAGTTGTTAAAGTCGTGAAGTCGATCGCAGACACTTCGGAGTGCGTTCCTGTAAGTTTTGACATAAGGGTTGACTACTTGTTCATATAGTTAGAGCACGACGGCAAGTATTCAGCAACGGTCAACCTTTCCGACTGATGGGAATCCTATACAACGGTGCATGGTGCATGAGATATGTCCAAAGAACGCATTATTCCAGGCATTAACACACCAACAAATCCAACGGATGCTGTTGCAATCGAATCATGAAAAGGTAGAGAACACATTTAAAAACGTTACCTATTCCAGTTCGTGCCACATCGAAACCGAGGCCTCCACCTCCACCTCCGCCTCCAGGAGGCGCAATGAGTTCTCTTCGAAGTTTTGCTAGCTTTGCCTTCAACAAGCCCAAGTGATAGCTTGTAGCCTTATTCTTTTGCGCTGTGTGTCACCTGTCAGTAGAATTAACCATGAATGGATGTAATGATGTGCACTTCTAGCCTGCAAGTCACATGCGTCTCAGTAATCATCCCTACAGATACCATAGATCTAACCATCTCATCTTCAATTTCCTATGTGCGATGGGAAATAATAAGTACTGCATTCTCTAGCAAGTTGTTTCTGTACCTTAATCTTTTGTACGGTAGTCATTATGGTGTACTGGAAGCGTATAAGAACCTTGTGAATGCCAAGTCTAGATCACGTGACCATATATTAGGTAACATCAATAAAGGCAGACGGTTCTGAGTTACCATCGCTGTCAGGCTCGCTCGTTCGACCACTTCATTCCTTTACCACTAGCCACAATTGCAACCACTATACCATCTCTCCCTGCGCCAGTCGCCGGGTCTTGAATCGACCACTCTTCTGTGTCCCTCACGTCTCGTATTCTCCCACACCAACACGGCAACAACAGTAGCAACAGCTTGAGATGTGCAGCGGTCCTGCTTGGAAAAGAGAGGTGGTTCCGGACCACAAGGCGAGATATACTCAGTTGATTCGTTCATGATACTCACATAATTTATAGTTTGACTTTATCGATGTCCGCGAATTCCACTCTACTTCGTTTGCCTTACGGGCAAGGTAGTCGAACCCTTCATTTTTAATGTTTACCTGACTTTGACGTTTGGATAAGATATCTTTTTCTCTACGGGATTGTGCTTAAATCATTTCTCGTATACATGTCGGACATCTTTACGGCCACCACAATGTTGACCACCAATGACTGGTCCAACCAAATTCAGAGGAGTTGCGACAAAAACTCTTCGAATGGGTGTGTCGTGATTCCATTTAATGTTGCTAAGTGGTTGTTTGTCGGCTGCATCATCTTTTCGTTCCTATTGGTAAGATTTAACCTTACCTTGCGAGTATGATATTCATACCACGTTCTAGCTCGGGTACGAAGCACGTAAGGCAAAGAAAATCATCGCTAGTCGAGATATCTCTTATGCCTTTACGAATGTGATGACACAAAATTACTACAGTCTGCGTAGGTACCGATATTGTGTTTAGCGTCAGTTACTGAGAGGTTCTTCTAGGTTCATACGACCATTTCTGTCTTTTTTGCACCATCAGCAACTCTACAAAAAAGAAGGATGATTTTGCCTTTTTCATTTTCTTCACCTTCAAAGGTTTGTCACCCTCATTCGCTGCCAGAAACCGAATCTCTTCCTGACACACTTCCTTAGGTTGGAAACGACTGCTGCTTGCTGATGGCCCCCGACAGACCATCAATGCACTCACATTGTATGGATTCTATCTTTCCAAGTTACACGACGGCCCCGTTTTCGACTTGCAGAAGTATTCCAACAACTTCATAACATCCGCCTTGATAATAGCCACACTTTTCACTGTCCTGGTGTTTATTATTGAGATGATCCTGCTCATCATAGCCGGAATCTGCTATGTGCCTTTACTCTGTTATATACAAGGCAATCTCAAGGTAACTTCTTTCTTCGGTGAAAAAGATGATTGCTCATCCTATTGTCTGAAGGAATATTGTTGTCATAAAGTGGACAAGGTTTGCGACGATATTTATGTCACACTCATGTTGTTGATATATCACATTTCAGCGTATTGCCGAGCTGATCAAGCGAAAGAACAAGCAGAGATTAGCTAAACAAGCTGCTCTTGCCAAGAAGGAAGCTGCTGGCGATTTCTCTCACCTGAAGAACAAGAAAGGGCAGATTGTTGGTAATATCCTACCGCAGCCAACCCTTCCTAACGTCTCACTGGACGACGAGACCACCACAAACATGCGCATGCGCCAAGGGCAATATGCAACGTCTAGCCCAGCCCCAGATTGGCAGTCCGATTACATAAGCGTCACTGAAGGGTCAACCGTCGTACCTGATTATCCCGAATATCCACCTCCAATGCCTGAATACCAGCCGTATTCACACGTCCAACCTCAGGGTGCATATGCGGCGTATGGTCAATCCGTCGGGACGCTACCACAAGACGAGGGGTATGACAAATATGATGCTGAGTCGGAGTACGGCAGCAATGTTCACCTTCCATATGGTGCAGCACCCTTCGCACAAGTGCATCATCCCAGCGCGTCTACAAATGCTCTTCCTAACCCATACTCGAATGCAACAACACCCCAGCCTGCTGCATATGGTGGGTACGTAAGACATGACCCTCAGAATGGTCAGCATAATCCGCGATATGGGGGGCAAGGTGATTATGAGGGTTACTCTGGACATGCTACTTAATCAGAGTGTAGTTGCTATGATACCAATGCTCCTTGCGCCATTATTTACTTAATTCTGCTTGTCGATGTGTACACTTGCAAATAAAATTGACTATACTGCAGAACCGCTGAGCTAGTGACCGCGTCGCGTAACGGCAAACTCGCACAGTTCGAGTCAGTTCACGTATGGCTACTCGTGTATCGCTGCGTTGGTTTGGATGGGTACCTATTGGTAAGTACTTCAACGAAACGAAACGAAAGTCACTAAGGAAAAATAAACAGCGGCGGTTCTTAGCAATCATTTTTATACCTTACAGTTGGTTACTGGTCGAAGCATGCAGGTTGGCACTTCTCAACCTCATTTTGCTCATAAATCATGCAGATACGAAGTTTGGGATACAGCCTACACTTAACCCAGACTCCTCTTCTTGGCGGGATATAGCACTTTTTGACCGCACTGTGGTTGCTACAGGTTATAAGTGTAAGCGAGGGGACATCGTTTCGCTCAGGCAAGCTGGAGTCCGAAATCCCTTTCCATGTGGCTGATTATCATATAGCTCACCTATTGCTCCCAAAACCTTCTTAGTCAAGCGCATAATAGCCCTGGAAGGCGACACGGTAAGCACCATATACTTCCGGTCCATTTGTATCTTATGATCATAAGGTACAAACGCTGCCCCCATATCCCGACTCCGAAGTGATAGTCCCCCGAGGATACGTATGGGTAGAAGGTTTGAACTGTCAGTCTTGCCGCGTTTCGTATTGTCCTTAAGGTCGTGGTCGATCATTAGGCGACGAATGGTATCATTCGCAAGATAGTAACTACTTCGGAGCAGTGCGTTCCTGTTCTCACAATTACATGCTCGTATCTCATCCTCTTGGAGGTCCCTTTAGCATTAATCAACGCTAAGTTAGCCTTCATTGTCTGGCCTCCATCTCGGTTTGGACCTCTTCGCTCTCCCACGACTGACTCAGGAACTCTTGTTCCATTGCATTCTCCTGCCTGGAGAAAAAGATATGATGATATTGCTCGTGAACAACGGCGAACGGCGCGGGTACAGACATCTCAGCAAACAATGACATCGCGTGACTGATGGTGGTCAATGAAATATGATTTGCGTGGACTAGTGGTATGTGTGCAAATATTACAAGTACAGCATGCATGATAGACGATGATTCTGAGCAAGAGACCATACTAATTACCAACCATCCCATCGGCCAAACTTACGGAATTCCACGAGGGTACACCTTCTCCCACCTTCCCTTACCTCGTTGTCTCTATCTGCGTCTCGACCTTTACCCTTATCACGGGGGGATGACATCCCGTATCCCGAGCTCTGGCTTGATGGCATAATCTGAGAGATAGGCTCCCGAGACCCGCGCGATGGATGTGAGCGATGAGAGGTTGTAGCGAGAGGTGGAGAAGCTGACATCCTCAGTGACGCTACTGACGATGACAAGAATGTCGATGGGGGATGTGTAATGACTGTAGACTGTGGTGTCGGAGAAGGTAATGCTAGTCGATACCACCCTCCAGAATATGTCAATGCTACTAGTTGATGTTCGACCCGGTTGGGTTCAGAATTGTGTTCTGAGGGCGGGACCTCGATCCAACACACCGTGCAGCGTTCATCTTCGATAGTTTCATCTTTGGGAGCTGTTATGGATGGCGAAGGTGATAACGAGGCATGGGAAGATTGGGTTGGCAGTCGGAAGTGTGCATATGACCACTCGCTGTCGAAATATTTGTGCAAGCGCAAGAACGGGGAGAGAGGAGCCAGTGCAGACTGACGATTGCTGGCGGCAATCTCAGCGATGCAGTTACAATTAATGCCACTTATAAGACTTACCCAGGGCCTTCGTTCACATCCAATCGAAAGACATGTATCGTACCCTTATCACTCCACACGCATATTTCGCTTTCGTCACTCTTGAAAGCTACACCGTATATAACCGCTCGATCTGTCCCCCGGCGAAATTCCCTCACGAGATTCCCGGAGTGTGTATCCCATACTCGAATGAGAGTTCCTCGGGAGGAAGTCGTGGCCAAATATCGTCCCGAGGGCGGAACAGTGAGTGTCGTTAGCGCACTCTCGTGTGCTATTATCATTTCTTTGGGATGCTTGGTACGAGGAGGGGGTGGAGGTCGTGGTGTAGGCTGTAAGGGATCTGGTGGTGGAGGGGGGCAGGGGGGGAGGTGTATGAGGTGCACATGACCTGTCTGGAGACCGGGTATTGCAAGCAATGTCGCGTGAGGAGCTGAGGCAAGAGCAAGTAGACCTGGAGGAAAACTTGATTAGCTTTCTTGTCTTATCTCCGTTCATGTTGGATACCAGCAACTTTCACAAACTCCAGCTTCCTAGGTGTCACTCACTTTAACCAGTCACTTACCCCTCTGGTTATCGCACGTATCCCATTCTTTCCATCTAAGAAGTTGCTCCTCGAATCGGAACGCGACTACTCGGCGTCTTAGGGCGACAATTAACCACCCACGGCGGCACTCCATCCCACGAACACGCTCTCGAAACTCAAGCTCAGCCACTTCCTTTCCAAGGACATCGTCCCACACGACGACTTTGTTTGGAGGATAAAGCGGACTCCGACCGCCTCCAAGGAGGAAAAGGAGAGATGTCGTGTGCAATGGTAATATCATGGCGAGTGTCCCATTCACGAGCTCTGCATATGACACATTAATTAATCACACGCAATACCTTTGGGGATACCTACCGCGTTTGCGCAAGAGTCTGAGAGGCCATGTAGAGTATACTGCGTAACCAGTAGGAGTAGAGGCAGTGAATATCTTGCAGTCGTTATCGAATCTAGCGTCAAGGATCTGTGTGGGAGTAGTGGCTGTAAGAGAATGTCGGGCCAGGTGCATGCTCTAGCTTAACGAGGAATCAGTAGGTAATGGAAGAAGACCGCGAGCGTCCAGCTCGAAAGTCACAGTTATCGAATTGGCTCCGTGTAGTGACGCCACTGACCGCAATGCCTCGGGCCAATAGTCGCAAAGCGAGGAGAAACTCTGGTTCTAACTCGATCCTCCACTTAATAGGCTCGTATGCTTCAACATGTGGATATTGTGAAGTACAGCCCGGAACACGATCTTCACATTCGAGCCACAGCTATGGCGCTTATCCGATCAACAACGACTTACCATGTTCTGTTCGTTGACCAGAAGTTATCAAAATCAACATGTAGGCTAATTCTAATATGACAGGTGTACATGGATATGCTAGACCGTGGCTGGCGAAGGTGAAAATCCATTGAATAGTTCATTGACATACGCGTGACCTCAGCCCGACGAAGATCTGGAGAATTCCTCTACAAACCTGATATGAAAAGGACATGCTGTCCTCAATATACGATTCGGTGAGCCTGAAGTTGGAAAATTGGAATATCAGTTCTACTCATGTTACACGAAGGTTAGATGCTATAGAATTTTTACCATCTCGAAGTCAACGTCAAGTCACGAACAGGTGATTAATGCTCTCCCGGTCCCAATGACGAGACTTATTGATTTCATATTGAATAACGAGATGGACTCGCTTTGTTTTAGAAGGTAATAGGCAAGATGGTGGCGCTAATGTCGAAAGCGCGAAGTATTGTTTCATTCTCTTTTTTAATTGTTGAATCGGCTTAGCATGATGGTAGACAAAAGAAAGGCCATCCGAAAACTAAGCCTCCTCCATTTAACCTAGTCACCGCCGTACATAGTCCCGAAGCTCAGTTCATTCCCGACGACTCGGAACTGGCGCACCAGCTTAAAGTATGACACTTCCCTATTCATGTCTCAATTTCCTAAAAGTATCTCTGGGAATAGGTTACCCTTGAGCCTTCAATGTCCGTCTTGAGCTTGGACTGTTTCCGAATCTGATGCACTGCCGCAGATTTACTTATGAGAAGTTCGATCTGTATAAATCTTATCAACGTGAAATTCACATGGAGCTAGAGGAGAAATCACCAGAGAGTTTTTTGAGGTTTCTTGTTTACTCTCCACTCGTGGTACGTATCTGGCATATTTTTAAATGATATTTCTTGCCACCTGACCACGCTGTAAGCAGGAGGAGCCCATCCCATATCCAGCTCCTCCTCCATCACATCTCCCTGAGAAATACGGGTCATATCATCAGTGCTACCGCATTGATGGTGAATTAATTGCCATGGCGGTTCTGGACATTCTCCCGGGATGCGTTTCCAGTGTATATTTCATGTACGATAGGAAGTGGGAACGCTTTTCTCTCGGAAAGGTAGTTTTTCTTAGAAAAGGATAACTGTGGAGCTTACGTGCATCAGATCAGCGCTCTACGCGAAGCAGCTTTAGCACGAGAAATACATGATGCAGGTGTAACCACCTTGAAATATCTGTACATGGGTGCGTTGACCGGCTGGCTCTTGTTCTGTCGCTGACTTGCCTCCATAGGGTTTTACATTCATTCCTGTGCCAAAATGCGTTATAAAGGCGATTACAAGCCATCATATTTGCTTGATCCCGTGAGTGATACGACAATGTCAATCTCAACTTCAAGCACAAACTGCGGAATTGCTTTCCAGGAAGAGTATACTTGGCACTTGCTTGAAGATTGTACACAAATTCTTGCAAAACATCGATATGGATGTTTTGCACATCCTGAACACAGTCTTGACGAGGATCCAGGGCCAGAGGAAGGTTAATCCCTGTCATTGACCGTTTGTCAGCCTTCGCGCCAACGTTAACGTTTGGACAGTCAAAGACATTCCTCCTGATGTTCTATCTCGGGTCAATATACTGCAAGCATCAGGATCTACGCCACTAGCTGTAAGCCAGGTAGCTTGACAGACACCGTTGTTTATCTTTAATGTTGTGTAGGAGTCATCCAGCTTGTATGAGCCTGGGACCAAAGAACTCGTCATGGCTGGTGTAAATGTATTGGGTGCCAAAGTGGCACAAAAATTCACACTGAGGGTATGACGAGAGGGCAATGAAATATGTCAAATCCATCAAGGAAGGTTGCATACGACTGATCATACAGATTTGGGATGACAGATTAGTTAGCAAGGGAACGCGTTTTACATGCATAGGGAGACAGTGGGGGATCGCTTGAAATGTATGAAGGATCAACACAATGGTATGTCTGCGAGCCCGGGTCTGTGTGCGTGTTAGTAGATTGGACATGATGGACAGGCATGATAGGGCGATGGGCTCAACAAGGAAGATGCATGATACACAGGAAAAATGCAGGCATAGTCCAGTGAGCTGTCAGTCACTGTCGGACGGTGGAATAGACATGGACATAGGAGGGAGTTGATGTAGATGAATGTGAGCCGTATAAATTGCCTGGAGAACGAGGAGTGCGAGCGGATGTGGTAAAGGTTGTGTTACTTATAGAAGCGTCAGGTGTCTTCCCACCGGTAGGAAGTTTTCCTGAAGACCATGCCGCCGGAGGCTGCAATCCAACTGACGCGAGCTGGGTCCGTGCAGCCCGGAACTCCTGTTCTTCTCTGCCAAGTTCGATCTTAGTACGCTCCAGTTTCGCAGCAAGCTCTGCCTCGCCTGCCCGTCGTTCGGCTTCACGCTGCATTTCGACCTCGGATTCATCCGAGAGATAGTCCGTGAAACCTTCAGACGTGACAGTGCCAGACTGTGTGACTGAGCTCTGAGAACCCGACGAACTTGACGAACCAGAACTGGAACTTGCACTTGATCTAGGGACGGCAGGGTTGCTGGGGCGTAGGGGTGGGTGATCGAGACTTAGTGGAGGGCCTCGGATGGTGGAAAATGCAGCATCTGCATTATGGGTTTTGGTAGCAACCCGGCGGTCCTTATCGCGATCTCTATCGTCATGTATTTTGCCACGATCCACGTCATTGTCTTTACGAGGTG
>QMFG01002124.1:0-13093 GCA_003314545.1 Ramaria sp. MG151 | reverse complement strand
AACGCCGTCGAATGTCCGATTCAGTCCTAGGCGTTGACGGATTGAGACCAGAGTCACGGGCTGGACTAGCAGAATGTCCAGTATGATCACGAGAGCCTGAATTTCGTCGTTCGGGGGTGCGGGGGGATGCTATGCTTTTACTCCGTGAAGGGGGTGAGTTGGACGGAGACTTGTTGGGCGGCGTGTGGGAGGATGGAGGAGAGCTCCCCAAGGTAGAAGGCGCTGGAATAGATATGCCATGTATTTTACTAATAGCATACCAGTCGGCGCCATTGATGAATTCGTATTCATTAGACTTTGGTGGGCGACAGCAGCCTGGCCAGCCTGGATTTTTCCAAGCAGCGTCTGCGGCTTGCATCTTTGGGTGCCGTTTCGCCCACTGGTGCAGGATTAAGAGTGAGAAAGCAAAGATAGGCGACTAAACGCACTTTGCAAAAACCACAGCCATTGAAAGAAGAGAGTTCTGCGTTGCGAAAGTGGACAACGTCGTGTCTTGGGTGGTTAGCTCTGTTCTTGCAGACGCCCATGCTGTCTTTATGAGGACATCTATGGGCACGAGGCGATGAGCTCGTGGCTGGGGAAGGCTAAATCTTGGCGGTACGTACGAATAATTGTTGCGAGGGGGAAAGACTTTGCACATTGCACACGTTGAGGTTGCTTGTTCGAGCGAACGGTCTGCGTAGCACATTGTGAGAGGGGTTGAGGAGACGACGATGATGGCGAGGAAAGAGAGGATGGTAGTATTTACAGCAGGCTCGGCTCCCACAGACGCTTCAAGAAGCAAGCTCGGAATACGGATAGACCATCAAAGGCGATGGCAATATTATTGAATCTATATCACGCAAGTAGCCTATGAGTAGCTAGTCGTCCCCTTTCTCCTATCCTTCCTTTGGAGCAGGTCGCGTGAAAGGGGGCGTACAAGTCCTTTGCCCTTTTCCACATTGTGATCCACGCGGTTTCCTGACTTTAATTGGCGATGCCAGTGTTCCCGTACTTGTTCCGCGGATATCTACTGAGAAAAAGACTCATTCCCTGCAGCAGCGTCAAAAACAGCGGCTTTGGCGCTAGTAGTAGGAACACTGGGCATAGAATCCTCTTGGCGCGGACCGCAGTATTCCCAACTCGGGCAACTCTTTCGCAGTTCCTACCATGGGCAAGTCACAGAGCAAGTTGTCTCCAGAGCAACTCGCAGACCTGCAGAAGAACACGTATTGTACGTATCTTGCGTTCGTATGCATCTCGTTACTGAATCAATTCTCCAGTCGACAAGAAGGAACTCCAGCAGTGGTACTTTGGTTCCATCTCCATTCTTTTGTCCTCTCAATATCCATCTCAGGTACAAGGGCTTCCTCAAAGATTGCCCCTCAGGCCAACTGGACAAGTCAGAGTTTAGCCAAATTTATAGGCAATTCTTCCCTTTCGGCGATCCTGCCCAGTTTGCCGACTACGTTTTTAATGTCTTTGACGAGAATAAGAACGGCACAATCGACTTCAAGGAGTTCATCTGTGCGCTCAGTGTCACCAGCAGAGGACGTCTAGACGAAAAGCTCAAATGTACGTGTAACCGATCCCAATTGCCATACAACGTTTTCGACTCATTGTGCCCATATCAGGGGCCTTTCAGTTGTATGATATCGATGGGGACGGTTTTATCACCTATGATGAGATGTTACAGATCGTCCAGTCGATCTATCGCATGACTGGTCAAATGGTAAAACTGCCGACCGATGAGGATACTCCAGAGAAGGTGTGTTACTCACCTCAAGGGCATATTTGTAGTTGCTGATACCATGGCAACCCAGCGGGTAGACAAGATCTTCCGAAATATGGATGTCGACAAGGATGCTAGATTAACGTATGATGAGTTTGTTGAGGGCAGCAAGCAGGATCCAACAATTGTACAGGTACACCATTTCCCCATGCAGTCTCACTGATCTCACCGGACCAATAGGCGTTATCGTTGTACGATGGATTAGTGTAACATCACCAAGTTCCTCAGCTCCTCATTTTGCAAATGTGGTGAATTGCAATCAATTTGCCTATCACGATTATTGACTTATTATCTAGTTACAGTTACAGTTATTAGATTATCCACGCCTATCAATTTCACGTTTAGTTGTAACCATAACCGGACGACTTCACCATTAGACGGTTACCTTCACCCCTTTTTGTATCATTATGCTACCGTGGGCAGCCCATTCTGGATTATTCGTGAGGAATCACGTGAAATTAACCGAACCAGAGTATGATTTTATCTTGTCATAAATATATATCCTTGAAACACCGTCACTGCATGGTCTCATCCGCAGACAGCTTGCCGTATTTTCGTAGTATCCGTAACTCGACATCTTTACCAGCCCAGGAGTACAGCCCTTCTGCCAGCTCTAGGTTGTCTTTCTCTGCCTTGAATAGCTTGTTGTAATCCTGTGGCTGTCCAGGTTGCTGCTGCATTGCAGCAGCGAAAGGCGAAGAATTCGCTAAATCCCTGGACGAATCCGCCGCTACAAGGATTTCAGTGTAACGCAACAGTACGAGGGGGAAACTGCGCACCATTGTCATTACCAAGAATGAGGCGGTAAACCCCATTAAGTCCAAAGAAGTTAAGGAAGTACCAAGACAATGATGAGACCCATCGAACATCCATGTCCTGGGTCTCCACTCCTCGTTGTAACATTGATTTGAAACCCAAAGTTAGGGGAAAGGGCAACTTGACTGATCGGGTGGGGTTATCGGTTAATATGTGTGCTCCTGAATGGTGAGAAACTTACTGGCTACAAAGCCCTGGAAGAAAAAATTGATCCAACCCATAATGACCATTTGCGGCACCATCATCACGAGCTGTTTCTTCATACCATCCATCATCCCTTCCATTTGGTCAGGGTTTGTGAGTGGATTTGCCGGCGCAGTTGGAGCATCACTTTCTTTTGGTGGACCATCCTTGAGGTATGTGCCCGAATCAAAAGCATGCCAGAGAGAGGCAGATAGTGATTTGTAGTACGAAGGGGGTAAAGGTGAGTTAGAGGATGTCGTGCGAAGTATCTGAGATCGTAGGAGTGCTCGTCTGAATAATGTGAATATGAGGATGGGGTTTGACACAAAGCAATACATACTGTTCCCGGATAGCTTCTCGGGAGAGCTTTTTGGGGGGTGAGGTTAAAAGAATGGTTACATAGTGGCGTAGAATGCCAACTAAGATCTAAACACGCTCATGAGTACAACGGTCAATGCGTCCATAGCAGCTGAATCTAACCATCACCAACGTGATGGGAAACAGAACCCAGTCACGTATTTGTGGGTCAAGGTATAGCGAGGCTCTGATAAATCATACATGGTCAACGTCTCGTTAAAAAAGCTTGAGAAATTTACTTACGCTGAGCTGGACATGACTTGAGTGTAGCTTGTCGGGGAAAGCCGAATTGGAACTCCAAGGACAGGCGAGACTCATGGCAAGCTTTGCTAGTCACCTCCAGAGCCTCATTGAACCTGGAGATAACCTAGGCTCCGTTGACGACCAAGAAGTTCAACAATGGATTAGGTTCGGTAGCTATGAACACAATATAGTATCCACAGCTGAAGAATCACATTTCTTAGACACTCTAATGGTGAATCTTCATCATGCTATAGTGCAATGAAGTGGCTCATAAGTTACCGCCCAAGATTTTCCACCTATTCGGGAGAGCCCGTCGATTTCTGTCGACGATGAACAACTTGCATCATGGACTTCTGTTCTTGACTTGCCATGGGCCATTGGAGTTCCTGAGTCTATAGGCGGAAGTGTTAACGCTGTAAATTCTCTATACTCTAGATTACTTTCGTGAGAAGGGTGTATTCTTCCCTTGCGTATTGCACTTAAAATTCTCATATCCTACAGTGATCCACAACTTTCTCCTCTACTACCTAATCTCGCCACTTTGCTCTCGTCGCCAAAGAAGGACGAAGAAATATCTGAAGAACTAGCAGAAATGTTTGGATTTGACGCCATAGAACTCGTCATGGAGGTCCTCGGTAACAGACTGCCTTTATCATATAAGGTATGGCTCAATGCGCTGAGTCTTGTTATCGCTATTTTGCGGTCGTTTATGATGATTTTTCATTCAGCTAGCTATTGTTGACGACAGCGCTGCGTTGGTCTCAGGAGTTGGTCGGACAGGGAAGTCAACCCCCAAGTCTTCAAGAGCCATTCTATCGAAGAAGGGTCAGTCGCGCAATCAACTAGGTGAGCACCAAGACCCTAAGTCAACACATATATGATTCACCTGTTAGCAGAAAACGATGGTGTTGGTTTCACTCCTGATGACGCGAAGAGGAGGATGGAAGCATCATTTCGTGCCGCTGCATCTCGACCGTTGTTTTCCGGAACTGCTGTAAGACCGTGTTTTTTTCTTGTTAAAAACTTGCCTGAGGGATAATTGTGGACAGTCGCAAGCTCCCGAAGCACTCCCGCATGTCTACACTTCGTCCTCTATTGTCCAAGGCAACGTGTTGTCCACTTTCGGTAGACAATATTTATTACCCTTAGGTACAACTAGAGAAGATAGGGAGGTTGGATCCAATAGATCTAATGCCACGTACCTCGCGTCTGACATGGGCGATGTACTTAGGACTGCGAAGAGGTTACCATTCCACCAGCGAAACCTGTGCCCCCACGAATTTCAGAAAGGCTTATTCCCGTTGCGGAACTTGACGGCTTGGCAAGGGGTTCTTTTCCGGTCTGTATTGAGCGCCATTGCCCCAGTGGTATTAGCTTTCGCTAATATGCCTTTTTCTGCAGGGTTATACGTCTTTGAACCGGATCCAGTCAATCGTCTATCCTACCGCTTATGGTACCAATGAGAATTTGCTGATCTGTGGTATGGATTATATTTTACCGTTCGATGTAAAAGCCTGGATGCTTACCCTCTGTGTTCCCCTCAGCTCCGACTGGAGCAGTATGTTCATCATTTTGACAAGGAATCCTCTACTGATCAATGTGTCTTAGGGTAAAACGGATGTTGCCATGCTGACTGTCCTTCGTGTCATTGACCAAAATCTTTCCTCTCCCGATGCCAAGTCGAATCCAGGGAGCCTCCCAGCCGCTATCAAACGCAATGATTTCAAGATAATATATGTGTGCGCGATTTTCATCTTCATCAAGTCATATCAGGTTATCGACGATCTTTGCTCCTAGTGCCCCAATGAAGGCACTAGCTGCCGAAATTGTCCGAAAGCTCGGAAAGAGACTCGCTTGGTTGTCCATTCGTGTTCGAGAATTGACAGGTATGCCTTGAAAATGGGAGTAATCATCATATAACTGTGAAATATCTAGGTGACATGCAAATGACAAAATCCGAAATATCCGAAACTCAAATTATCGTTACGACTCCTGAGAAGTGGGATGTAGTCACCAGAAAGCCTACTGGGGAGGGTGAACTTGCTTCGGTGAGTTGTTAGTTCACTAGTGTTACTAAAGTTTAGGTTCATCTCGCACAGAAAGTAAAACTCCTCATTATAGACGAGGTGCATCTACTCAATGAGGATCGAGGTGCTGTCATTGAAACCATTGTGGCGAGAACATTGCGTCAGGTCCATAAGCAGCTAGAGTCTCGCCATTAAATTACTAATGTTATGAAATCAGGTGGAGTCGACACAATCTTTGATAAGAGTAGTCGGGCTCAGTGCAACTTTGCCAAATTATATTGACGTTGCTGATTTCCTCAGGTATTACTTTCCTCTATACTACGGTATACTTTTTCATTCTAGTTATTTAGCGTTTCGAGACATCAAGGACTCTTTTACTTCGATTCATCATTTCGTCCTATTCCGTTGGAGCAACATTTCTTAGGCATTAAGGGCAAAGCTAACTCACAAGCTGCACGTCGAAAATTGGACCAGGTGACATATCAGAAAGTCCTTGATCTTGTTCAGCAAGGCCATCAAATAATGGTTTTTGTACATGCACGCAAGGAGACGGTTAAATCAGCTCAGGCGTTACGGGAGGCTGCCCTCGCTGACGGGACTCTGGATGATTTCAGTACTCAAGAGCACCCTACATTTTCTTTGTTTCGTAGGGACATTGGAACTTCACGTAACAAGGAAATGAAGGAGCTGTTTAACGATGGGTTTGGTATCCATCATGCTGGCATGTTGCGATCAGACCGAAACATGATGGAGAAAATGTTCGAAGCGAGGGCGATAAAGGTCGGGTCGGTATCTTACTTGCTACTGTTTCTTTAAAATATCCTCAGGTTTTATGCTGTACTGCTACCCTGGCCTGGGGAGTGAATCTGCCAGCACACGCAGGTGCGTCACACGACCCGCTACATCTCTCCAACTTGTCTCATTCCTCTATTCTACGCAGTCATCATCAAAGGCACCCAGATTTATGACAGTTCTAGGGGTGCATTTGTGGATCTTTCTGTATTGGATGTTCTGCAGATATTTGGGCGAGCAGGCCGACCTGGAATGGAAACCAGTGGGGAGGGTTATATCTGCACTTCAGAAGATAAACTGACACATTATCTAAATGCTGTGACGGCGCAAGTAAGGCTACTTTTCTATTTGAGTGTAAAATATCTGAAGCATTTAATCAGCATCCTATTGAGTCCAAGTGAGTACATTGTCCTGCTTCTCCACCTTCACCTCAATCCTGCGATTAGATTCATTGAGGGGATGGTCGATTCTTTGAACGCGGAGGTTTCTTTAGGTACTGTGGCTAATATAAAAGACGCTATTCAGTGGATCGGCTATACGTATCTCTTCGTGCGTATGCGTAGGAATCCTATGGTTTATGGCAAGTACGTCGTTCACCACTTTGGTCCCCTGCTGAACATCTCGATGTATTGCCAGGTATGACACACGACGAACCGGTAGATGACCCGCAACTTGGCAACAAACGACATCAGCTTGTTACAACTGCAGCTCGCAAACTGGCAGCGGCAGGCATGATCATATTCAATGAGTCGACTGGGTCGCTCGGAATCACGGATCTCGGTCGGATAGCTGCTAAATATTATATTAGAACATCAAGTATAGAGATCTACAACAAGGAATTCCGACCGCGCATGAGTGAGGCGGACGTCCTAGGTTTATTGAGCATGAGTACTGAGGTAAGCCACTGTTATAGTTAAATTGCAGACATGTCTCACTCGATGACAGTTTGATCAGATACAACTTCGAGAGAACGAAGTTAAAGAGCTGAAGCGTCTAATGGAAGAAGTGATTCCTTGTGATGTGAAGGTGAGGGAATTCCAAGGACGTGGTGATTATTTTCTTAGCCTGCTCAGGGTGGAACGGATACTAGCCAAGGGAAGGTCAACATCCTCCTCCAAGGATATATCTCTCGAGCATATGTCGAGGATTTCGCTCTTGTCTCAGATACGGCATACGTCGCACAGAACGGTGGTCGTATCATCCGAGGGCTCTTAGAAATCTCTGTTAGCCGCAGGTGGGCCAACGTCTGTTCAGTTCTTATGTCTATGAGCAAGGCAGTGGAGAAGCGCATGTGGCCCTTTGATCATCCATTGACACAATTTGGTCTGGCATCGGAGGTACTCTATAACCTTCAACGCTGGGCCGACGAGCTGTCAGTCGCCGAGATTGCTTCGCATAGCGCGACAGAGCTAGGCCAATTGATCCATATGAATGACCTGAAAGGCGCCGCCCTTTTGAAGGCAGCGAAACAATTTCCTACCGTAGCCCTGACATACCGTCTACGTCCTCTTAGTTCGGATTTGCTGAAGATAGCTATCAATGTTTCGAAGGATTTCGATTGGAATTCACGCTTGCATGGCGAGGCCGAACCCTTTTGGTTATGGGTCGAAGATCACGAAGGAATAGATATTATACAATGGACACATCTCCTTCTTCGACAGAACACGTTGGACCTAGAGGTTGATTTTGTAATGCCAATTCGAGGATCAAAGCCTCCCTCTTCAGTGAGCATTCGTTTCATGTCGGATAGATGGATGGGAGCAGAGGACGAGATCAACATCTCTTTGGGAGATTTGATTATGCCTACATTTTCTGATTGCCACGCCCCACTTCTCGACTTACCGTACCTACCGACTGATGGAAACATTGTCGCTTCAAGCCTCTTTTACAAGTTACACTTTCGAGATTTTAACGGGATGCAGACACAGTGCCTTTGGTCATTAACCCAGACAAACCAAAATATCCTCATCTGCGCACCGGCTGGAAGTGGAAAGACAACTTTAGCCATGTTGGCTTTGTGGTATGCAGCAATCACGCTGTACATTCATGGAGGTACTCATTTAATCGTGTGTAACCAGTCAGAACGTGGGAAATAGCGACTCAGAGGCTTTTGGCCTAGTTGTCGTCCCCAATCGCAATTCGGCAAAAGAGACGGCATCTCTTTTCAAACTTTCACAGGGTCGGACCCGGATCCCCATTGATGTCACCCTTGTACCGGACGCCTTGTTGGGGAAGCATGGGAAAGGCATCCGAATAACGACTTCACAGTGTCTTTTAGCTGCATTACGCAGGGATGTCGGGAACTCATGGCTATCTCGGTTGAAGATTGTACTTTGTGACAACCTTGAATTGCTGGACGCCGAATACGAACTCGCAGTGTCTCTCCTTATATATCAGACTCAAGAATTTCCGGTACGCTTCATTGGAATTTCCAGTTGCTTGAACGATCCCACAGACTTAGCTCGGTGGCTTTATGTTCCACGTCACGTATTGTTCAGCTTCCGTCCGAGTGACAGGGAGCAGTCTTTGACCACGAAGACAGTTTCCTTTACGATCCGCCACTCTGCGGCACTCTTTGAAGCAATGATCAAGCCAGCCCACGCCGCGATTACCGAAGCAGGGACAGAGTCTGCTATGCTCTTCGTACCGTCTCGCAACCAGTGCTATAGCGTTGCTGCAAGCCTCATAACACAGTGCGCTATAGACATCGACACTGGGGCATTTCTGGGACGCGATACAACCCAGGATGATGTGGAAGTTTATCTGTCGCACCTCCAGAATGATGCTCTTTCCAACTTCATATCGCATGGAATTGGCATTTTCCACGAGGGCGTGCACCGTGCAGACTTGGCTCTCATGTTGCGGCTATATCTCGAAGGTGTCCTAAGGGTACTTATCGTTCCTCGAGAAGCCTGCTGGACGGTACCTGTCCGGGCGAACGTGATCATTGTTATGGGTACACAGTACATCAGGAATGTCTCCGAGTCAGATAGACAACTCAAGGAGTACAGCATTCAAGAGGTCGCAAAAATGCAATCCTTTGCTGTTCGACCTGGTCAATCTGGTGCATTCCACTTATTTTGTCAAGCAGAGCAACACGATACATTCGTGCGATTTCTGGATGAGGGTTTACCTTTGGAGTCGACGCTTATGGAGTCTGAGCTTTTAAACGACTGGCTTCAGGATATGAGAACAACAAGTTCCATCGTTGGCAAGCAAGATTGCGTTGAAGCGCTATCATTCACCTATCTTGCTCGAAGGTTAGAAACCAATCCATTTTATTATGATGGAGTTCCTAGCAAAAGGGAATACGCCATATCGAGATACGTAGATACCCTCTGGGAAACCAAGGGATAGAATACAGGTTCTTCTAGTAAAATGACATCTTTGATCTTGCGTCGAGCTAATGACGACTCTATTTTTTGAGGAATTTTTTCAAGCCCTGCAGCCTCTCCCCAGCCTTTCGTAGTGTCTCTACGTCTTTGCAGAAGGCAAAGCGAGCGAAACGTTCACCAATATTTCCATGCTCTTCACAGTAAAACTGTAGATCGAAGGGTAAGGTTAAGTCAAATGCATCATGGACATGGATATACCTCGCTGGTAGGAATGGATGAAACACCGACTTGTTCCGCGATAAACCAACAAGCTCTATAGACAATTGTAAGAAGAACAAATGGTAGAAAAATAGAGGCGTACTTGAAGTCACGTCCTCTGCCATCTAGGCTACTCGGGAAAACATAGTCGTCGGGAATTTCTACATCGGAGATATCCTAGAGAAGAGTATGAGATAGAAACATTGTCGTAATTAATGACTCTTACGACAAGGACGAAATATGTGCCCTCAGGTAATGTATACTGGATTCCCAGCTGAGCGAGATACGATACAAACACGTCTCGTCGCTCTTCGTATTCCCGGAGTTGGGTCTCGAAGAATTTCCTTTCGTTGGCCTGTTCCAAACCGGCTGCAGCTGCTTCTTGCATGGGTGTATTCGAACAGAACACGATGCGAGTCGATGCAGCCAGTGTTGGCACAATAAGCTGAGATGGAGCTATGAGCCATCCAATCCGCCAGCCCGTGGCAGCGAACGATTCTAATATTATGAAATATCTCAGAAGGTGGTGGAAAAAAGGCATAAGCTCCGTAAACTCACTGCCAGCGGAACCCACAGTAATGGTCCGTTCCCACATTCCAGGCAGGGTTGCGATCCTAACATGCTCCTTACCGCTAAAGACCATGCAATCGTACTGGAAAAACATCTTAAACACGACGGAAGGGCTAAGAATAGCTAGAACCGACCACTTCATCGGCCACAATGAGGAGATTGAATTCTTGAGCAAGCTGCGCAATGTATTCTAGTTCTCGCCTTGTGAAGACTTTGCCGACAGGATTGTGAGGGGTATTAACAATGATCATTTTTGTTTTAGGAGTGACTGCACGACTATACCCAGGAGATTCAACATGGAAAACTATAGAAGTACAATCACAAGTGTCATATCTTACCGAAGTGCATCAAAATCTAGGGTCCAGTCGTCGCTAGTAGGCGAAGCCATATCATGAGACGGCGGGTTGAGGGGTACAAAAACAGGGACGCCGCCGTTGAACGTGACCGAAGGAAGATATTGGTCGAAGAACGGCTCAAACATAATGACTTCGTCCCCTTCCTCCAAATATGCCACAAAAGCAGCGTATTCACCTTCGTGGCATATCAGATCGAACGTCGAGAAGGTAAGTAAAAAGTACGATGAGAACCTTCATTAGCACCACTGGTGACGAGAATTTCTGAGTCTGGATTCAACTTTCTGCCGAAACTTGAGCTGTAATG
This sequence comes from Ramaria sp. MG151, assembly GCA_003314545.1. Lineage (NCBI taxonomy): Eukaryota > Fungi > Basidiomycota > Agaricomycetes > Gomphales > Gomphaceae > Ramaria > Ramaria sp. MG151. The sequence continues at coordinate 2,081 of QMFG01002124.1, read as the reverse complement.
GTTGCTAATCGCATGACGCAGCCTAGGTGACCCCTTGGGATGGGAGTAGTGATTAAACTGTACAACTGAAATAGCTTTTTCTACGGCCTCTTTGACCCATCCTGGAGGAGAAAAGTTCATATAACCTTGGCCTAGATTAATGCAATCGGCTGGGAGATTCAGGGCACTTGACAGAAGTAAGAGTACCAAGTCAAGGTGGACTGTACAGCGAAGGGGAGACAGACTTGCTTGAAAATGGACCACACATCAACGGCCAACGCACGGCCTGTGCGAAGTCGAGAAGAAAAGGGGATGACAGTATTCAGACCATTTAGAGCAGCTGCTGGCGCGGTGGTTATATGATTGACGTTTGACATAGATACGGTCCGGCGACAAGCTCGATAACAGAGGGCACTGTTAGTAGACAGGGATGTAGAAAGCAGACGGTTTGCGGCGGTGCTAAGGGTAACACTCATAAAAACTTGGAAAAAAAGTATTTAGACGCCGGAGGTTGAGCTCGCGTCAGTTTTCACCACTCTCGTTTCCAGATCTCAATATCCTGTGTAATATCGACGTGTAGATACTCGTCGGCAGCCAAGCATAGTATCTCATCCAAAACTCGCACAAAACGGTTAGTCTGGGAACAATAGTCTTGCCTCTGTGTATCCTCAGTTGCGGTTGTTGGATGTGGTCTTTAGCATTGTAGTGAGATGCAAACGTGGAGTTCAATAAGATCCTGCTGTTCATCCTGTACCATTTCTAGGTTTGTGTGTCTCACACAATTCCCCTAGTGTAGCAATACAAAGTTAATGTGTATATGATGCTGCACGTTCAACATCTACCCCCGCTTCTGGGAACAGGACATGCTTTTGTTCATCCACTTTTCACAGATGATCCAGCCACTGCCATCTGAGACAGGTTTAATCACGAGGGCATTAATCGGATATCATCTAGCTAGGAGGCTTTGTATTGCTACGCTAGGGGAATTGTTTGAGATACACAAACCTAGAAATGGTGCAGGATGAACAGCAGGGTCTTATTGAACTCCACGTTTGCATCTCACTACAATGCTAAAGACCACATCCAACAACCGCAACTGAGGATACACAGAGGCAAGACTATTGTTCCCAGACTAACCGTTTTGTGCGAGTTTTGGATGAGATACTATGCTTGGCTGCCGACGAGTATCTACACGTCGATATTACACAGGATATTGAGATCTGGAAACGAGAGTGGTAAAAACTGACGCAATAGGGTCAGTGAGAGATCTCGTGACGATCCGGCAGAGACTCACTATGTCGTCGAGATTTGGGAGAGACTAGACTCAGTAAAGAGTTTCCACAGACCTCATGATAATTCCATCCTCATTTTGATGGAATGTATAAGAATAATTTTTCCAGCGCCATTCCCCTCTCTTTACCGTCCTTTTCTTCCTCATCCCCTCCTTTGCCATCCTCCTCTTAGGCTTTGCTTCCTTTGCTGTTGTCTTCTTAGGCTTCCCCTTCTTGGCCGTCCCCTTCTTTGGGCCCCTTTCACTGCCTTCACAGGGACAGATGACACGCCTGTCCCAGCCATCTATGCCTTGCACTGAGGAAGGGTTTTTTCTTCTTCACCACAGCCTTGAATGAATGTTTCCTGAGAGCTCTTCTGACTGTTTCTGAGGAGACTAGGTGGGGGATAATTGCATTGATGTGTTTGGTGACCTGAGTAGCATTGGCAGCTCTGCAAGTAGCAATTTGTAATAAAATAGTATGTTAATCTCTAGAGGAAAGCTTGGGGGGATGACCTCCAGAGGAGCAGGGGTGGTTGGGATGGAGAGTTCTGAGAGTCCTGGATACTGTGGACTGGCTGAGCCCAAGTCCTGAGGTAATAGTGTAAGTGGAATGACCATGAGAGGCCAAGGAGAGGATGTTTTCTTTTTGAGCACAGGAAGTGGGGTGCATTGGAGTATAGTGAAGTTCTGGAATGTTAGAGAGGATTAAATATCTAAATTTGAGTTCTCATGAAAGATAAGGTTACCATAGTAACCATCTACTTGTCAGAATCCAATTATCAAAGTTGAATGTTATGAACAAATATATTGTCAGCAATAACATTGGAAA
>QMFG01002121.1:12114-30085 GCA_003314545.1 Ramaria sp. MG151 | reverse complement strand
CCGTTAATCTTTTTCTTCATTCACAATTTTCCTACCACCCTTGTTCTTTGTTTCCTATGGCCTTTAATTAGTATACATGTACCTTGGCTACTTCCTAACCATCACAGACTCATTCCCATTCGCTCTGTCTTCTGAATGGTTCAGTATATAAGCTAGCACATTCGCATGTACATTCCCTAGTTCAATTATTGTATGTCACCTTGATTTTCCACTCCTACTTGCCAAACTCGCTCCAAACTCAACTTCACCAACAACTGTATATTTTTGAGTAAGCCTTTCAATCCAACTTTTATCAGTTAAATCCACTTCAAGGAATGTAAGATCATTGGCTGTGATCGACATGAACTGCAAAGTTCATTCGATTCACGAGATAGAATCCTTTCGGAACCTCTGTCTCTTCGGAACTATGCACTTCATTCGCAGACGTTCCGAAAGTCATTCGCTTTTACTGTAGGATTTCCATTTGCTTTACAAATTCATTCGGTCACTATTAGAGCTATTTCCGAATGCTCGTACTGACATAACATCTATCCACAACATTTATTGCTATTATTTGGATTCTGACAAATGGCTCGTTGTAAACAGATGAGTATTACTAAGCAACTGTAACTAATGTTGTGCCACCAACAATGCCGCTCACACATTTCCAACATGATTTTGGTGACATACTTGATGATCAATATAGTATATGACAATAACAATTTAGAACTGCACTAGGAGTGAGAAATTAAGGACTGAGGTCTCGTCAAGTTAGAGTGATGAAATGGTTATGCTCTCAGGTGCCCACAACAGCTTAGTATTAGGAAATTTTCACTGCCTGCAAGTTCATATTTACTTCCATGAATTCCAGGTGCAAATATAGTTTACTTGATATTTACTAGAGTAGTTCTAACACTTTCTTCTGTAAACTCTGGTTGGTTGATCCTTGATCTTCCCTGTACATTAGAAGAAACTTGCATAATAGCCCCATGGGTCTTCTCAGAGTTGGTTTCTGAGCTTAGAGATGAGAAATATATAGTTGTTGTTGTTTCTATCATTGTGTTCAGGACAGAATGGCTTCTAATTTGTGTGGCCGCGACTGCCTTTGGGGAGTGGCTCGTGTTGGGACCCAAGTTTGGCGGAGAAACCTTACTTTACTTTTCTCACGGGAAGTTTCTGAAGTACACTTACCTTCTATGACTTTTGTGCATGGCGTGGGACCTTTTCCCGAGCTTTCCGCATGTTGTTTTGTAGCCTGTCGGTATCAGTACACTGCAAAAAAATCTGTGGGATCAGGAAGCTCATTGTAAGGGCTCCGCGGCCTTCTCTCGACCAACTGGTGCCGTTTCTGGATCGAAACCCTAATCAACGTTGTCAACAGTTGGAGCTTGTTCAGGCGATCCATAGCGTCCATCGTGTCACTACTAGCATCGTGACAGTTGACTTTAAGATCTTGCCAAGTCACCACAAAGGACGTGAGGTTGCAGCCAAGACTAGCACCACCTCATCGCAGAAGCGCGCTCTGTTCTACTAATAGTATACGAGTTTAGCTCACTCTCTTCTCTTTCAGTCAAGATCTCGATTGGTTTATGATACATGTTTCATTTCGTCGCACGACAGGATGGCCAGCCACTAAGCTCGGAGAAATGCTGGGCCCTGGCCTCCGTGTTCTCCGTTTTTCACTGTTCACTACCAAATCTAGTCTTCATGTGAACTTCATAAGACACTATAGTGACACTAATTCTAGACAGCGACGGTTTATAATCTGAAATTCCATTTCCTTCCTGGATCAGAGTGGACAACCTCAGCCAAAGACCTGCTGCTAGCACACGACCTCGCACGACCTTGCAACGCCTTTATTTTCAACTCCAGTGTCATCAAATGGTCCGCAATCTGTTTCCTATTTCCTTAGGACCCATTCAAAACCTCCGCGAACAGATTATTCACCGTCTTACGCTCGCCAAGTACTACTCATCCAACCGGAATGGACTCATCCAGAGACTAAGGCTTGTCTTAAAATCCGTGCGTTGTCATATCATGCACTTTTGACATTCATTGATTTATTCTGGTCATCTCAGTCGTACCGTTCCCAAGAAAAAGTCGACGCATGGTCGTCCACTTGTACCCTTGTATTGCCATATGACGGCGAACATCCCCCACCATACCCATTATTCGTGGTGCTTCCTTACCAATCTGCAGTGAAGTTTGAAACTAACTCCCTTGTTAGGCAGAAGATCTCCAGCCTGAAAATCAGGCTTGGGTCTAGCCTTGTTCCACACAACTGCTCCATTTCACGACACCGGACGCTACTGTATATCACCTTGATAGCTCGAGGAGTTGTATTATTGGAACTTTATTGTTACAATCTAACACACGCCGCTGGCCAATTTGGGCATCTGTGTATATTATTCCGTGTTATTTGTTACGAGCGTCTACCACATTTCAGCCACACGGTGGCTTGGCCAATGAATCTTTGAATCTGAGGCAAACGTGGTTTCTCTACGATGGTGGATAAGAAACTCACAGAGCCAGTATCCACACAGGATGTGTACCAGACGCTTTGCGGCGCTGCATCTCAGGATCCAGCTACCGTGCAAGCGTCGACGAAACTTCTTCAGGGCTATCAAGAACGGCCAGGCACTTATGGTCACCTCTATACGATCGCTGCAGAGAAAAATACAGTGCCATTGGATGTACGAAGGATGGCCATCATCCAGTTCAAGAACGGTATTTTGGGCGTGTGGAAAAGCAAGAGGCAGGCCAGGTCTACCTTTGTGATCAGGGTAAAAAATTTCGCTGATCTTGCCTACCATGTGTCTGTAGGCTCTTCGATGGTGACATGAAATCTGGTATTCGTGCCAGGTCGATGTCCTTTCTTTATGAGGAAGACAATATTGTGAGCTCAAGGATGTGTGATCTTGGTAATAAAACTGTGACCTGCTAAATACCCTTAGATAGCGGACTTCAATGCCAGTGCAATCGCGAAAATCGCGCGCACAGATTTCCCCGGCAAATGGCACGTATGTTAGCTGTGGTCTCAAGGGAAGTTTATCTCACCCAGGGTCGAACAGGCCCTCCCTTGTACCCGATTTAATGGCCATCGTCCAAACACAGACCCAATTATTTTTATCGAATCCTACCAGTGCAGATCCAGCCAATACACTTCATCTCAAACGTACTCTACGCGTTCTAGGTCTGATTGTCAAAGAATTTTGCTCCGTGAAGATGCCAAGCGGAATCAGAATCATGACCCAAATAGCTGAATCTCTCTATTCGCCTTTAATATCGCTTTATGATAGGCTTTCAAGTCTTCTCCAAGTGTCCTTCACAATCAACGCTCTTCTCGACCCACAGCTACAAACTGCCTGTGAGGACGTGATATCACTCTGCCACATGGTCTTCAAACCATGTTCCAGGATCATGCTGTGGTTATGGCACAAGGCCGGTCAACCCCAATATAGTGCTGCCCTAGAGACTGTGAGTAGTATGCTCACCGCCGATTGTTTCAAGTTACTGAACACACCGTGTGAAGCTTTCGGCATTCTCGCAGTCGTGTTTCCAGCTTGCTCACAACCTTTTCGACTTGAGGCTTCAGCTAATTGTTTCTCTGTACCAAGAGATTTCTAGTACTACTTCACCGTCGGCGCACCCTACTGCTGTCCGAGCCTTTGCGGCGCTTCATAAACTTACAAAACACCTTCGGCTGTACGGGAAAATGTTCCTACGAATGCAGCAGTTACATGCCCAGCACTTCGTGGCGCTTCCCCGTGCAAATGAGCTTATACTCTATTATTGGGCAGAAGTGGTCAAAGCGACCAATGGCACTCCAGACATGATATCAGGTGAAAATGGGGTGCTATGGATGTCAGATGATCGGAGTTGATTGACCTTGAACAGATTCGTTGGAGGCTGTGTATCCTCTCAGACTCCTGGTACAAGGCATGATGCTCTTTCGCGAAAGTTTGAACGCCTGGTCCGGAAAGAAATCCGACGGCACGACTCGTAGGTTCCTTCCTACTACCAATGATATATTTCTCACATATTCATTCTTCTGCGCGAAAGTGTTATCCGAGCAGTTTGTCGAAGAGGCTGTTGGATTAGTCTTAACCCGGTTGATCCCTCTTTCCACGCCAGATCTTGAGAGATGGACAGGCGACCCAGAGGAGTGGGTTAATCAGGAAGAAAGAGAGGGAGATGCATGGGAGTATGACCTGCGTGTATGTGTCATTGTTTTCTGCTGTTGTTCCTGGTTTGATAAATACTGTAAGCCTTGTGGAGAGCGAGTTCTAATCTCGCTATGCAACCACTATGGTGTATATGTTGTTCCCATACTTCTGAAGAAATTCCAACAGGTTCTTGGTGAGATTGTGTGCCAATATTTCCTAGGCGTCGATATTTATTCTCACCACCGTAATTCTAAGATACCCCAAATGACAACTTGACAAGGATTTTGCAGAAAGAGGCCATATATTGTGCAATCGGTCGTTGTGCCAGTCGATTGTACAGCGTATTAGACTTTAATGGATGGCTGCAAAAGTACCTCATCCCCGAGGCCCAAGAATCCGATCCAGAGTAACTGTTGTTCACTAAGGTTGATTTTGAGATGTTATTAACAATTATTGGCACCTCTCCTCCCATAGTTATCGCATCATCAAGCGCAGAATTGCTTGGATCATTGGGAAATGGCATTCAATCCAGTCTTCGCCTAGTTCGACGCCTCAAGTGTGGGAAGTACTGCTGCATCTTATAAGGGATCACGGCTCGAGCTCCGATCCTGTGGTTAGACTTAGTGCTTCTGAAGCCTTGAGGGAGTGCATTGATGTAGGTTATCTTCGTGCCATATATCCACTTATGATGACATTAAGGTTCAACGACTCAGACGGTTGGATTTGATGAAAAAACATTCTATCCTTTCCTTGGTGATTTTGTGACCGAACTTATCCGCCTTCTTGCCGAAACGGACACCCTGGAGACAAAGAACAGGGTCATTAAATCACTCAATACAGTGATTGAACGTGCTGGGATCCGGGTGCGTGGCCTTGACCGAGAGCTTCGTGACTTGAGTGTCTGACCAAATCTTAGATTGTTCCGTTTATCGATGTGATCATCGATCCTCTCCCACAGCTGTGTTTGTACTATAATTGATACCTTAGTTGACTTTATTAATTTCCCCACAGGGCAGGATGCTGGGGAGGATTACCTCCTCAAGGCGACATTGATCGTCATGGTCACCAGCCTGGTAGAGGTGCGTGAAAATGTTCTACGGTAGAGTACAAGTCCAATATTATCTTTGCTTTAGGCTACACGGGAGCATTCGGGCGTACTTTCTCACATCGTAGTCTCTCTGGTGCAAGAAAGTCTTACCTCTCAGGTCCGGTGTTGATGTTTTTCTACCCAGTCTCTTTATTTACTTGTGAGCTCAAGGAAAAACGATTTCTGGATGAAGATGGTCTCCTGTTGTGGGGGGCTGCACTCCGGAATGCGGTGACCTTAGAAAGCACAAGGAACGGTGTACCAGGATATTTCGACATGTTTTCCCACATCATTTTTCTTGTCTCAGGGGACATGGATGTATTGGGAACGATGCTCGGTATAGTGGAAAGCTACTTGCTTCTGGATGCTGAGAGGGTTCTATCGGTGAGCGAAGCCCCTTCTGCATTCCGCGGATAAGTAATATGACTTCGAACAGACATATGCCCGAGAATTATTTCAGGCGTTTGCTCTTGCGTTGCCCAAGAGTTGGCGGGATAATTGGAAAAATATCATTCTAGTCATTAACCTGATAACCCAGGTTTCCCCTGCTGAGTTATGGGCTGAACCAATGCATTCCTCCGGTCTGTTTGCACTGCTTGCGAAAGCAGTCATAGACGACAAAGTGAGTTATGGTGTGAACGTGTAGCTTTCTCAGTCGACTGATGGATCGGCTGTAAAGGAATCCGCTTTAATGCTAACAGAACATATTTATGTTTTCGCTCGCATGGCCTTGTGTAGCCCTGGCGTTTTTAATTCGCTCGTTGCAGGCGCGGCGCCAGGCCTAAACATGCCTGAAACTCAGGCTTTTGAAGGCGTTCTAGACCAGTGGTGGTCCAAGGTACCCATCCCGTAAACATGACACTACTTATTCTGCTTGACATTTATTCTCCAGTTTGACAATATGGCTGAGCCGCGACATCGTAAGCTTGCCGCCATGGGGATCGCTAGCTGGGTTTCCACGGCACGACCAGAGGTCCTGGACCGGCTGCACACGGAGATCTTCAATATTTGGTTGGACGTCTTCGGTGAACTCAAAGAAGCCCTTGCCGACTCATCGGCAGATACCTCACGGTTAGTTTCTCTTTTTCTTGCTCTTCCTCGTTTATTTATTGACTCATTATTTAGATCTCCACTGGTCATGTTCTGGAGGAACAGTTTGGATCCGCCTCCAACGCTTATCCGTGACGACGTAAAGGGCTCATTAGAGGCAGATCGACGGCAAGAAGTATCGATCTTCAGTCACTTTCTACCTGGCCATTGAACTGATATTGTTACAGATCCACCTCCGTGACCCCGTTAACACAGAGAAATTAACCGTGTTCGTGAAGGAAAAATTGCAACAAGCTGAAGTTGCATGCGGAGGAACACAGGTGTTCCACACGAAGTATCTGGACAAAGCCGACCCGACGGTGCTTCAACAGCTTACGGCCGAATTACTGACAGGAAATTAAAATCACGGCCAGTGACTAATATCCGGGTTTACATGGCTTTGGACGTATTTTCCATCTCCCATTGTTACCATATTCATGTTATAATCAGGCTTATAAGCTACAAGAGCCTGTTTTACTCGCTCATGGAGGTCAAAAAATCCTCACTTTTAAGAGAAGCCTCTTCTAGGTCAAGGTCAGCATCACTATGGCTCGCCTCGGCAACTTCCACATCGACTCTGTCTGCGCTGTGGACCATCGCCTCACACCGCAAACATTGCCAGGCAAGCTCTCCCTCATCTGCCGCCCTCAACATGCGCTCTGAGATACAGACATAACAATATTGGTGAAGACAAGATGTGATATATGGTATGTGAAGAGGAAACTGTGGTGACCCGTCCAAAGGTGTCGGCTGAGAAGATGATGGCGCCGACCAAGAGTTGGTGGTATACACATCGCGGCGGGTACCGGTAATATTAACCGAGGCGTCCTCAGCGCAAATACCACATTGGTCTGCGGGGAGTGACCAGTATTTACCACGTTGCACTGTAGCCTTTTCTGCGATGGAAGGTCCAGGAGCCTCTGACATTCCCAAGACTGATCTCGCAAACGAAGGTATAATCTGGGCACGAGAAATAGTAGACGCCGCCCGTAGGATACGTCGACGAAGGACTCGCGTGTTTATTAATGGCAGCAGAAAAAGTAGAAATTCCTATATTAAAAATAGTCAATTTAAACAGCAGTGGTATAACCTCTCATTTGTATAATATCGCACTGACAGTAAAAGCATGCCAGACCATTTGGCGGTTCATGAACTCATAGCTGACTTGTCTGGTTGAATTGAGCTGTGAGGGAACGAGGCGCAGACGAAGCAAACGGTCTGCCAGTGTACGGTATCTGTAATGTTCTTAGCAGAAACATAATGAAAAGCTAATCGGATCTACCTTCCATTACAAAGGAATACAAGGAAACTCGCAAGGCTGAGCATGCTGTGCCCGGATTCAATGCGTGTTAGCATATTCCATGCCTGTTGCCTAGCGTCGGCGGACGGAGCGTCCGGCCACGCTCGAGAGAGGGCATAAACACGCATCCGGGAGTGCAAGTAAGGGATAAGAATGGTAGCCGTAGCATGAACCCATAGTGTCCGTTTAGGTAGACCAGATGCTGCGTAACTAGTCGGATATATAACACATTACGCATGTTTCCAAAGAAACACACTTACGGGCCAAATTTCCAGATGACGGCGCAGCGGGAATCTTATAGCGCAAATTTTGAAGCTTGGCACCGTACGTTGCGCCCGAGTCCCACACAGAGAGTTTGTACAGAACAACATGGACCAATAGTGTCAATTCTGGGTCGAATCGTGATCGATACGACGACTTTGAAAGTGAAACGTAGAATAAGATAGATTTCACAGTCAAATGGTCAAGCTACACACTTGTATGAGGCCGATCGCTTTTGCCAGAGGGTCAGTGAGAATTTGGAGCAGTTCCTGGTCAAGCAACTCGGCGTCGAGTTGACCAACTCTGAGAACACGAGGGGTTGCATGAGGAAAGGTGGGTAGAGACTGGCGAATGGCTTGAAGACGAGGCTGCGCCAGGTCCCATGCTCGCTGCCAGGATGGATTAGACATGACAGCAGACTGCGAAAATCACGTGATAAGCACACTTGTTGATGGAAAAGTACTCAGCGTACAGGGTAAGCTGGATAATATTGCAGCTGTCTTTTTTCACAATCAACCCCTAGGATGCTGGCACAGGGATCCAAGTAGGTCTTTTCCACGCAGTAACAACTTAGTCTTAATCCCACCACAGCCCTTCCTCAATCCAGTCCCTCCGACTGCGTCTTCGGTACTCGCAACAGCTCTTGTACCTTTCGGATATATAACAGGAACTCTCCGAGTCATTCTCTTACTATTAGTGGGTATACTGTACTTTTTTTTAGTGCAGATTCTCTTGAAGATCTTTGTACGTAGTTCATTGCGCATTCTAGCTTGTCAGCAACTCATCGGAAGGACGTAGTACCCCATAGCACATCTATATAAATTTCTTTCTTGGGCATTTACCGTGATATTAACTCGCCTTGCCCTATTCATCCTTGGACTCTGGTGGATACCCGTCACCTACGTGACACGAAAGCGAGGGTACCGATGTTGTACTTCTCTTCTGATGCAACTACTGACACGAGTAACAGACGAAATGTGCCTTTGAGGGAGCCCTGGAAACCAAAGGCCGGTGACATCATTGTGTCGAACTGGGTGTCATGGGTGGAAGTTTTATGGTTAGCTTTCCGGTGAGTCCCATGTACCTCTTGTCGTCATTTTTTTTTTCATCTTTCTGGAAGATTTAATCCAATATTTGTTCTCCCAAAAGTGCCTCCCATGGAGACCCTCTCCCGTGTCGATTCGCCCAGGCTCAACACTCTCGGACGTCGAACGGGCACCGGTTCTGCTGCAATTTCCTCACCAGCATCACGTCCTCCGGCAGTTCGCGTTCCTATTCATGGGTTCCATAAAGTGTCTCTGTTGAAGATACTTCGCTTAACAGGAGCTGTGCCACCATTCAAGGGTCTAGCAGGAGAGGCTAGACCCCTGAAAAGCATCCGCAAAGATGCATCTCGTCCTATCGTGGTGTTTCCCGAATGTACGACTAGCAACGGCCGAGCCCTGTTGCGCTTTGCAGACGTGTTTGACGAATCATCAATTCCCGTCAAAGCATTCAAAGTGTTTGTCATGTGCGTTAGGTGGGCACCGAATCTTCATACCTCCCCGCTGCATCTGCAATGATCACTTCTAATTAGATACGACCCACCCACACCTTTTACCCCAACTCTCACCTGCCCAATTCCATCCTTTTCGGCTTTCAATCCTCTTGCTCATATGTTTCATGTTGCCTCCTCGCTTTCGCTCACACTTCCTCATTCTCTTTCGATTCGACTCCTATACCCTGCAGAGTCTCCCAGCTCTAGTAGTTTCTTGGCTAGTGATGTCTTGGCGGGAGGGGGACATAGGGATGGCTTGTCCGAAGCTTGTTCCGTGCTTATCTCACAGCTGGGGAAAATGAAGACAACTGGGCAGGCATGGGAGGATAAATTTGCCTTTATAGAATTCTACCGTGGGAAAACTAATAGATAGGCCAGTATTAATGAATTGATGCAGCAGATAGCCCATGCGCACTGAGATGGCACTGATGAATATTTATTTGAGCCTGAAAAGTAATAGTTGTGCTGAGACGGCGACGTTAGAAAGCACCAAGAAATACAGTGAACAATTGACAGGGTAACTGTCTTGACAAACCGACAGATCAATGAGTTGATGAGAGGAATAATGAGAGGACTCAGAGATTAGGTCCTATCAGTGAAATGACACAGATTAAATATACAGGACATTGTCACGCAGCCACCACACTGACTGTTGGGTCCCCGGCAGTGGTTGAGCCATTTCCCTTGCCTGGCTCGTGGTTTGGTATCCCGTGCGTGCTTATCACGTTTTCCACCTGTGCCGACATGTTCGTCGGAATTACCCAGGCGACTCGGACGACAAGGTGAGTGGGAGCGAGACCTTCCGAACTTATGATCACGATTCTGAGGTCAATATTATCACCATGAACAATATCTCCTGTGAGACTTTAAATAGTCATACCATCTGCTGTTGAGTCTTTACACGCATGGTGTTGCCGCAAAGCACCATCCTCTCCAGTGACTTGACCGCCTTTGGATCTTCACTGGAGAGGTATTCGATGAGACTGATGTGGCTCAGAAAGTAACATTTTGTTGATATTCGGGTCAGTCATACTACAAGGTAGGGTCCACAGGATGATTGTTCCAAAACGCCACGGTTGCCCCCCCAGTGTGGCCGAAATCTTTGAGATCCTGTGACACAAATAAGCATTAGCTTGAACGAAATGTCCTGAATATACACATGTTTGAAGTAGACCCAAATGTTGTGCCTTCCAGGAGGACACCCACTAAGGGATCATCACGAAGAAGGAAGAACATCAATCAAGAATACAGAAAAAGAACAAAGGGTATCAAAAGAGTGTTCATACTTGCCATCTAGTCCATTTTGAAACGTTAAAGACACAGACACAGCACCTCATTCGTGTAGGCGCTGGCAGGGAGTAACAATCAACTGTCAGAATTATTGACAGAACAAAGAATATTTACCTGGCATCAGGGGGTTGCTGCCGATGGAGCGATTTTCGCATCGGTTTGGCGAATTCACAGACATTACTAGTCACAAGGGCATAACGGCACTTCAAGCGTCGTCGATGTATCAATACTGAACTGTTCGCCCAGAAATGATTGTCTGCTAAATACATCCACAAGTCTCATGCGCTATGATTAACAAGAAGAAAAAGACCTCGGGGAGGAGCAGCACTCCTCAGCATCCTAAGAATACGCATACATGTTGTAAATCAAGGTATGGACAGAACAAGAGGAAAAGTATGTATTCACCTGGAGACTTAAAACTACACGAGAAAGCGTTCAAAGCGGATGGCGTGAAGAGCACCTCAATGGAGCCAAACCCGCCATTACCTCGTATTCTACGGTTTCCCTATAGCTAGAAACGTGTGCATGTAAAGGTGATGTCTGTGTTTGAAATGAGAAATATGTTAATGTTGCAGCGGGACACAAGGCCTAGGTTTGTTGAACATCTAGTACAGAGCGATGCAGAGACCTCGTCTTAGACAAAGGAACGACGATCGTAAGTAACGGCAACAATATTCGGGGGTTTTGGAGGCTAACGCCACAGCTACAGTTATTAATGCTCATATTGAGGTTATGACTTCAAAGCATTTTCATTACTTGACAGGAAAATTATATCCTTGAAAATCAGAGCTCGTCATGATATGGCTCATCTTCATCAGGCAGCTCCTCCATATCGATGTGCACCTTGTCCTTCAAATGCTCAGGCAACTCCACCGACGGCTTTGGTGCTTCAGACGTTGTCGTCAGTGGTTCGGGACTACAAGTATATTAAAGTGAGTGACTGGAAATAGAAGAGGGGGGAATTGAGCATACTCGACGGGGGGCGCGGGCCTAACAGATGCATCTGCTTTTGCAGATTCGGATACCCCAAGTGATCGTCGAAGAACTCGGTCAACACGTTCAAAGAAACTGTTGAAAGGTCACACGCCATAAGCCCAGAAAAAAACATCCAGAAAAAAACACCATGTGCTCACGTGTTGACATCGGGTACGTCGAAGCCTGACCTAACAAGTGCACCGTCAACCAGGATTGAGGTGACCTCTTGAAGTTCTTCCTCAGCCTCATGATCAGGTTCTTCGTCTTCTCCAGGGAGCTGCTTGACTCTCTTCAAGAGACCCTGGATCAAAGGCGAATTTGGATTGATCTCAAGATTCTTCCGTTTTTTCGCAAATTCATGTCCAAAGCCTTTATTTTGTCGGCTGTTCTGGGCGTCTGAATTTGCGTATAAGGATCTACTTTCTTCGCTTGTGTTCCGTGCTTACCCATCAGCCTCTCCATGCTTGCAGAGTATCTATCAGGGGTTATGAGCAACCCATGCATCACACTAAGTACAAACGCACGCACCCAAACATCTGCGTGACAATAGCGCAAGGGCTTGTCACAAGCCGATTAGACAACGTCACTAGTCATCCATCTGGTAAACTCATTGTGGTTAACAAGAAATCCACCCACCATCCATAACAGATGTTTTGCTTTTCAGCCAGGCAATCAGCGGCTCGTAATCCTCAGCCAATGCTAGTTGTTTTGCCTTTTCTTCTTCGGGGTCTTCATCTAGTACAAAGCAAAAGATGAAGCTCGGATCCAACAACTTATGGCAAAAACATGCCTTCATCACCGAATTTGAGTCCTGTCTTTGCCACATCTTGGAAAGTCATTTTTCTTCCGGCCCATTGTAAGTCAGTACCATATTGAACACTAAAGACGCACTTACTGCCAAGACTCCAGAGCACCATACAAGATCTCATCGAGGGGCTCAGTTGCGAGTAATACTTCATAGCCCTATAAATGCCATCAGTTATAAGTAGGGGGCCATGAAATTACTCATCACACCCGAGCGCTAAGTTTTTCAATAAAAAGGCTCTTTGAGAGCGTTCCTGGAGTCTGACCCATTCCGGTCAAGAAGAATATTTGCGTCTGACCCTTCTTGCGGTTCCTGACATACTCATCGAGAGACGTGGAATTACGCTGGTTGGATGGCCAACGGGAAAGAGCAGCCAACTTCTCCTTCTCTTTCTTGGTTTCCATAGCGCCTATCTTGATGACAGGTCCCAGTACGTTATAAATGTGTTCGTATTTCTCAGGAGAGTCTTCTGAGATACGCTGGAGAAGCTGGATGAACCGACGGATAAGGATCTGCTTGATTTGCCGAAGAAATCGTGACGACTGCAGCATCTCACGAGAGACGTTCAGTGGCAGGTCCTCGGCTTTGATTAAGATTAGAGCGATGAGCAGTATCCAGATAATTTGCAGGAGAACCAACCATCTACTATGACCTGTTGGTAACCTAAGTGTCATGCAGCAACAGACGATAACGAAAATAACCTTAATCCAACTCATCCACTTGGGCAGTGTATCTTCTCCAAGATCATTGGTGATAAAAACATGCTTGTTGTACAGGCGGAAATCTTTGGTGCTAATTTCTGGAGCTTGCCAGAAATCGGGAGGGCTACGGCCAATCAGAAAATAAGCATTGCACGCGAGGTCTGAGAGCACTCACAGTTGTGAGGGGATGAATAAAATGGCCTTAAAAGACGTGCTGGTTCCCGAGTCTCCAGAAAAATGGTGCCATGCCAGGGGGTCACTAAAGTCTTTGAATGTCGCTTTGTAGAAAATTTTATACTCCTCATCAGTCACCGTCTTGGGATCCCTAATCCAAAACCATGAGGTGACAGTTTATGATGTGGTCTCTGACGCACCTGGTCCAAATCGGCGGCTGCGCGTTGAGGTGAAGCCATTCTTCAGTGACAACAGTCTTCATTTTCAATGGCTTCTCGTCCTCTTCGACTTGGATTTTGACATCTGCGTCTTCCACGATAACTTCATCCTCGACCTCGGGCGTCTCACTCGCATCATCGGCATCGGCATCGGCAGGAGCAGGCATACTTTCTGTCGGAGCTGAGGTTGATTCCACAGCGGGTGTTTCTACATCATCAACATCAGGTACTTCCTCGGTCTGCGTAGTGTACAAGTAGATGGGGAAAGCACTCGAGAAAGAAGAATGTTTCTCGCTAACAATTAGATAGATGGGTGCAAGCACATTAGATGAATGCTCAACGTACACTAATTGTTTGAGTTTCTCCGTTTCCAGGAACTCTGCGGCATCGGGTTTCAAGACTAAGGTGATCTCAGTGCCTCGGCCAAGGGTATTACCACGAGGATCAGGATACACTTCAAACGAGCTATCGTCGGCAGTGCTGCTGAATACATACTGGGAGGGGCTCGGGTTCTGTTCAGACTTGGAGGCGACGGAGGCGACGTAAACCTTGTCTGCCACGAGGAAACTGCTATAGAATCCCAAGCCTGGAAGAACGGCAGCTCAGTTTCCTGGTTACAAAGAAGGTTACTCAAAACTTGCGTACCGAACGCGCCAATAAGGTTTCCTTGGCCAGTGCCATCCGAACTCTCTGCCTTAGCAAGGAACTCGCTGGTTCCAGATTTAGCAAGAGTGCCGAGGTTTGTGGCGAGTTCCTCCGACGTCATACCAATACCATGATCTGTAGATCTTATATATGATGATGCAAAAGCGGGAACGCATTAAGTAACCACCTATGATGATTATACGGCCACCAGAACCTTCGTCGTCCTTGATAGCTTTGATGCTGATGTTCAGAGATTGTTCAGGGTCTAAGGCTTGCTTGTCCGTGAGTGAAACGAGTCGAAGCTTCTCAAGCGCATCGTTAGCGTTGGAGAGCAACTCCCGAAGAAATATGTCCCTAAGTTACTCTTGTAAGTGACATGAAAGTCGTCGATCAGTATATGGACACAAACCGATGCGAGTAAAGACTAGACTACGATTCAGCAAGCTGCACGTTTTGAGGAATGATGTGAAAGCTTGCCTGTTGATGACTATTTTCCGAAGACGAGCGACATCACTCTTCCATGGACTGGTTAACCGGAGTTTCTAATACAAAGAGGAAATTCGTATACCTGATAATTATGTTTCTGCTTGGGGATATCAGAAGCATCCTGAGCTAAGACACAGAGGCTGTAAAGACCAGCGAGGAAAACAAGAAAACTGAAGAGCCTCATGAAAACAGGATGAGAGTCAAAGAGAAATGACTAGCTTATACGCTATACTGTCGCAAACGCGATATCTGTATGATTTGGCGTGGGGGCTGTGACGTGGCAGCAACACCAGCAGCCAACCAAATCACCAGGATCTGGCGCCTTTACGTAATATCCAGGTCACGTGAGCGCAAATTTTTTCGTAAAAAATGGAGTGTGCTAGTTGCCCAAAAATTCTTTTTTTAGGATTTTTTTTTTTTTGATATTTCAATCCCACAACAAAAATATAGAAAGCTTTTAAGATATTGTTTGGAAGCACTTTATGTCCATGGTATTTCTGGTTAGCCCAGATGGCTTGGGAGCCATTCAAACCTTTCTAATATGCATCTATAAATCTTGCAGACCGGTTTGCAAAGCTTTGACAGACAAGGTTAGCAATGGAGTAGAGAGAAAAGGAATAAGGTTACCATAGCATTTGGGAGTTAGAAATATCATCCAGACAAGCTAGTATATCTCTCTCCATATGGTCTATATTAGCTATCCAGGGTGAACACCAATAATGGTATTTTGCTGCCTCTCAGTATTGTTTTATGAAACTCAACTCACAGGGATATTTTGGATAAAAGCCACAGATATGACCCCTAGCTGTAATATATTCTTCAAGTTCTGACTTCTAAGCAGGGAAGTTTGGCTGTGTGAAAAGAAACCTTTCATAAGCTCCACACTTGAAGCCATGTTGCAAGTTAGGTTCAATATGTGCAAAGTAGGTTGAATGTCAAGCTCTGGAGTTTAAGAAGAGACACATATATTCAATCAGCTATGTTAGATATGTAGGAGAAACATTTGTTACCTGGAGTTCATGAAGAGACATATATTGAATTAGCTACATTAGACATGTAGGAGAAACACTTGTACCTGGAGTTCACAAAGAGACATGTGAACCCCAGCCTTGGAAAGTTTATGATTACTAAGCACTGTGGGTGCCTGAATGTGTGTTGTACTATTAGCTCCTAATAATCACAGTGGTTGTAAGGGCAACCCTCCTAGCGCCTGTAGGTACCTAGTAGAGGGGAAATCCAAAGAGAAAGGTCTAGGGATCCCCACTACTAGTGAAAAAACTATATATGACTATTTAATGCCCAACCAGGGGCACTCCTACACGCTGTCAACCCCACCCCTTCTATCCCCATAAGGTGTTTCATCCCTGATAAAGACCAGATGACCAAGTGTTCAAGTCGGATGTTTGGGTCATACCCTGAGGTTGGTTGAGGTCTCGGGTGGTCTGAAACCGTCAAGGACCCGAGACTTTGGACTGAGGTTCTCATGCTTTGGACTTGTGCTTTGCATGTGTGAAGATCTTAGAGGTGAAGCATTTGGTGAAAGTAGGTTGTCCCCTGACAGTGGTTCCTTCAATACTCCCACTTGACAGGGATTCAGGCATTATTCTCCTAACCCTAGTGCCAATCTGAACTTTTCAAAAATCTCCCTTGGCAGCTGCTTAATGGGGATGTTAGCCAGCAGACAAATTTTAGACTGATCTCCAAACACTTGATTCTCTCTTGAATAAAGTGATGCTAAATGTCTATGTGCTTTGCTTTTGAATGCATGACAGGATTCCATGCAAGTGTGATACAGTCTTGGTTGTCAGCATGTAATATTGCAGTACTTTGTGAGTAGCCTAAATCATTTAGGAGAACTTGTAACTAAATTGCCTCCTTTGTAGTATTGGATACAGCCATGTACTTGGCTTTGATGGTAGAAAGTGTGACTGTAGATTGTTTTTTAGATAATCAAAAAACTGATCCTTCTGTAATGTTGAAAATGAAGCCTCCCATGGATTACCTTGAGTCATATCTTCTGCCCAGTTGGAATCTGTCTAACCAATAAGTTCAACTTCCTGATTCCTAGTATGTCCTAATTTCAGTTTGAACTGTGCTGTTCTTTTCAGATACCTTAAAATGCACTTTGCAGCCTCAAGGTGAGATTTAGGGATTTCCTCCAAATTATTAGACAATTCCAACCATGTGTTGAATATCTGGCTGTGTTTGTGTGGCATTAAGCAATGAAACCACTATCTCAAGTGTCATGATCACATTCATACACCTTACACTCCCATACATCTCATTCCAAACAACATCTTCCAAACAGCTCCAAAGATTACCTTTGGAAATCCGAATACCCTTTGCCTCAATCCGTCACATACATTTGATCTGGTCACTCAACACAGTCTATATGTCACTTCATTTGATGTTTAGTGAAACAATCAATAACCAGGTCCATGCATAACCTTTCTTAGAAAAGAAGCACCCTGACTATCCCTATCACTATCCCTATCTTTTTCAAATGAATTCATTGATTGAGTCATTTCTATTCTTTGGAAACTTGCAATAATATCCCATATTATTAGACTTCATAATATGAATATTCTAGACCCTCAGGATTCCCCTCCGAAGGATATATACATAGTTATCCCTACCTGAAATGCCATGCAATTCGGAAACATGTTTCAAGAGTTAATGTTGGTCCATTAAATCTTTTTCCTTATTTACAATTTTTCTACCACCCTTGTTCTCTGTTTCATATGGCCTTTTATTAGTATACATGTACCTTAGCTACTTTCCAACCCTCACGGACTCTTTCCCATTCACTCTCCCTTCCAAAATGATTCAGTATATAAGTAGTACATTCACATGTATATTCCCTAGTTCAATTATTATACATCTACTTGATTGTTCTACCCAAACTTGCAAACTGTAAGGGCGGCCCTTCTAGTGCTCACAGATGCCTAGTAGAGGGGAAATCCAAAGATATATATATGCAAGGAAATACAATAAAAGGGAACTCTCACCTAGTAGAGGTCCAAAGAGAAAAGTCTAGGGATCCCCACTACTAGTGAAAAGACTATATGACTACCTAATGCCTAACCAGGGGCACTCCTACATGCTGTTAACCCTGCCTGATGTCAGAATCCAAATAATAGCAATAAATGTTGTGGATGAATGTTGGATTAGTAAATGTGTTCGGAAACATTCCTAATAGTAATAGAATGGTTTTGGAAAGCAAATGGAAATCCTACAGTAAAAGTGAATGACTTTCGG
>QMFG01002120.1:0-11643 GCA_003314545.1 Ramaria sp. MG151 | reverse complement strand
ATCAGGATTTCCTCCAAGCACTCAAATGTTATGACATCTTTCACTGTACACAAATGTCTTGGGAAAAACATGTGAACTAACTATATACTATGATTTATGGAATGTAATTTATATAACAATCCTGAAAATATCAAACTTACAACAAGTGCTAATGTACATGTAATCTTTATCAAATATCTTATGAGGAGGACCAGATTAGACATCTTGACCACTCTAAGATATTGATGTGGAATGGGCTATATGGTAGTGAGGCAATGAAACATACAAGAGGGGTATACATTGACAATGTGTATTCATATGCTATGCTATAGTCTGGTAGTAATTCCTAGATGTGGTTATCTGAAACTTATATGTCCTGCCCTCTTAATATTAAAGAATGTAAATTTTTAAAACATATGTATGCATATACAGCCCTTTAATATATCTGAAATTGTTAAGAACTGATCAGAACAGAAGTAGAAGTGAGGTTGAGACTCAAGTTAGAGTTGACTGAGGTTCAGGGGTTAAGTGCTGAGGGGGGCCAAGGCTTGGTGGTTGAGTCTGATGGGACTTGGCTTCAGCTTATGTGCTGTGCCAGCTCAGGGTCCTGTCCTGGTATTTTGGATGAGGCCCAAGGTCACCCAAAGTTTGGGTGTGACCTTAGTGAAGGGAGTATAGAGATTAGAGTAGACAAATGTATCAGGGTATCTTAGTTGATATCAGAACTGCCCTTTAATATACATGAACTAGTGGCTTATATATGGGGGGGGTTCAGGGATTGTGGGATGAATGACTGAGGTCAGGGTCATAAGCTATGGAGAGGGAGATTAAACATGAGATGGAAATAGATATGAAACAAGTGTGAGATAACTGGAGCTTTGGGCCTGAGGGTCTGAGGGCTCAGGGATTGGGCTTGATGTAGTTTCTGACAGAAATGGATTAAAATATCCAGAATAAATCAAGATATCCAGAGGTTAGTTTAGCATCTTCTACCAACAACTTATATTTTAAAATACAGCTTCCATACAACTATAATCTGTATCATGTCACCATTGTGATCATCCTCCTAGTTCAATTATTATATATCTACTTGTTTGCTTCACTCAAACTTGCCAACTCATTGTGAACTACCTTGAGCAAAAGTCTTTGGACAACAACAACTTTGAGTGAGTACTCCTGTAAGGGCAACCCTCCTGGCACTCGTGGATGCCTAGTAGAGGGGAAATCCAAAGATATGTATATGCAAGGAAATAGAATAAAAGGGAACTCTCACCTAGTAGAGGGGAAATCCAAAGAGGAAAGTCTAAGAGTCCCCACTACCAGTGAAAAACTATATACAACTACCTAACGCCCAACCAGGGGCACTCCTACGTACTGTCAACCCTGCCCAACTTCTATCCCCATAAGGTGTTTTGTCTCTGATGAAGGCTGGATGTCAGGCCAGGTGTTTGGGTCACACCTTGAGGTGGGCTGAGGTTTCAGACTAGAGGCCTAAGACTTTGGACTTGTGTCCTGAATGTGTGAAGGTCTCAGAGGTGTAGAACTTGGCGAGAGTTGGTTGTCCCCTGACAACTCCAACTTCACCTCTCTTAACTTAAAATACACTTCAAAAGAATGTAATATTATTGGCTGTGGTTGACATAGACTGTCAAGTCCATTTGGCTCACAAGATAGGATTCCTTTGGAACATCTATCTCTTTGGGTCTATGCATCCTTTTGCAAATGTTCTGAAGGTCATTTGCTTTTACTGTAGGACTTCTATTCACCTTTGAATATCATTCTACTACTATTAGTAACATTTTTGATTGTTAAAACTAACCACACATTTATCTACAACTCTTATCATTCATAATTCAACTCTGACACTTTTCTTGGAATCAAAGCACCAGCACTTAATACTTGTGTAGGGGAGTGCGTGAGCAAAGATAAGTTTTTACATGTTTAGTATATTACTCACTAAGACTTGTTGCAGAGACTTTAGAAAAAAAAAAACACAAACTGAGTGACTAGTAGTAATTTTAAGGTCAAAATACCTCAACAAAATTTTTTCTCATAATTCCCAGGCAAATATTAACATTTCATTTTTCACAGATAAAATTTTGCATGTCACATGACCTTGGCTATTCACCTGTAAATGGTCTTTGGTGCACTTTCCCAGGCCTCAAAATTCAGATGGAGATTTAAGCTCAGATTTTGTCTCAAACAATATTTGCATGAGTTGGAGAAAGCTAGTTCTATCTACAATGCAGAATTATAAGTGTTGAAGCCAAATATATATATATATATAACTAATTTCCAGGCAGCTTCTAGCACTTTTCATTTTTTTTTTGTGAAGTAATTTTGCGCTCACGTGACATAAGCGCTCACATTACGTAAAAGGGCCGGTTCCTGGTGACCTCTACCTTACTGATTGGTCAATCTACACGTCGATTCCCCTCGCGTTTCCTCTATCTGCTCTGCGTTTCCTATTACTCTTTCGCTGCCCCGGTTCACTTCGACTATGGTTCAGAATATTGTGGAGAGTTGAGCCACCTTTGAAGGATTTTCTGAGCATTTTCTGATGGCAATGCTTTCCTATGCCTCCAGAGTGAAATGCTGGAAAACCGGCTCGGTAAAAGTAGCTAATGATCATCGATCGCGACTAATTTACCAGTGACATCAAACCTCATAACCCTTTATCATTGATATTCAGCATACGGAATGCGGTACGACAGGTAGGCACAATTTGATGGATGTGATGCTGAGACAGCGGCAGCAGAGATTTTCTTTCCCGGTGCAAGGGGAATAGATCATGACGTCTAAGAGTGTAGACTTTGTCTCTGAAAGTGGGTATTATGAACCGATCGCGTTCCATATTGCAAAATTTGGCATGATGATCAAATTATTCAGACATTCTGGCTTGATGTGAGCGGACCTTAAAAATATCATGCAGTAAAAGTATTGACAATCAAAGACAGGTACCTGAGATACATTAACGACACTAAACTCCGTCGAAACCTCACCTCGCGTGCTCATGGCCTGATTTTATGTCTGCTTTTCTGTACACACAGACAAGAAGGAATCTTGTGGACAAAAGTCGAAAAGCGTGACATTATGCAAACACGAAGCCATTATCCACAGAGATAATTCAGTACCCCGCAGAGCTATGACGAACGTCCTTCGAGAGAAACTTTACCCATCAAATCCACAAGAGCATCTGTAGCTTGATCAGAAGCTTTCTTAGTCTTAGAGGCTTCCTCCTCCTCCTCCTCCTCCTCCTCCTCCTCCTCCTCTTCCTCCTCTTCTTCCTCCTCTTCCTCCTCCTCTTCCTCCTCTTCCTCCTCCTCCATATCATCTAGTTCATCGAGAGCATCCCCATGACCGTGCGACTCTAAAGCCGCCTTGATATTTTCGATACAGTCGTCCTCAGGATCGGCTTTATTTCCATTCAGCTCTAGTAGGGTCAGCTTCGACAGATGGTCCCGGATCGTCTTCGCCAGAATGTTCAGAGCTCGTTTATCCAGTTCTCCATACTGTAACTTCAAAGTCTCTAATGAGGTATTCGCTCCTTGGCCCAAGGCGAGCGCCAGCGCGATGCCTCCGTGTCCACCAAGTAATAAATCTGAAAGATTGAGTGTTTGCAAACGGGGCCACGACGGGAGTGCCTTGGAGATCGCACGACTGCCTTTCGCTGTTGCGGTATTATCCTGCAAGTCAAGGTGTTCCAAGTTGGGATTCTTCGCGAGTCCTGCGGCGAGCTTCTCGATTCCCTCGGGTCTGATCCCGTTCTGCGGCAACCTAACCTCCACAAGGCCACCATGTGCAGCGAAAGCTTCCGCCCACACTGGCGCACTCCCATTCTCCAGCCGGTTCCGACCGCAGACAACGACGCGTAAGTTGGACGGTCTGCCCTCGCTACGGCTCAATCGTGCCGATTCCAAGAGTGCTTTGGCAACAGTGGTGCCTCCTGATACACCGAGGCCATTGTTGTTCAATTTAAGAACTTGGAATGTTCGATTGTGGGTCAAGAAGGGAACCATAGGTTCTGCAGATCGACCACCAAACGCGTTATCAGAAAGATTGAGCTCTACAAGTGTGGGGCTATCTTTGAGAGCGCCGCATATCGCAGCAAGGGATTGCGGTATCTCGGAGATCAGTCGTCCCGTGAAGATATCTGCAAAATCTGCTACCTGGCTCGCTGGTTAGACACAAAAAAGGCCGTATTGTAAGAGTAAAGACTCACTTTTAATGACTTGAGTTCCTTCAAGTCTTTTGCTAATGCGAGCGACGCGTCGACTCCAATGGTATTGCCACCAAAGTGTATCTCTTCCACTGTTTCAGAGATGGCGCGGAGGCCGCGTAGGTGTGGCTCAATGTCAGCGGCTGTATTTAAGTGCATGCCCTGGCCGTGGATTGAAAAGACGGTTGAAGACATGGTATTGCTATAGGGTAAGGTATGTGTTCGTTCAGGATCGTGAGGTGCTTGGCACACAAAAGTGGCTAGGTGACACCGTGTCACACATGATCACACCGTCACAGTGGCATCAAGTTTTCCCACATTCGTAAACTTGTTCGTCGACCAGGATGGCGTTGAACGATACGCCCGTCTCCCGACGACTCCAAAGTGTGAAGAATATCATTATTGTCCTTAGCGGAAAAGGTGGGGTTGGAAAATCATCTGTTGCGACGCAGCTAGCACTCTCGCTGTACGCATCTTCGCTACCCTCATCCTCAGCGCAATTGCCACGCGTTGGCATCCTTGATATAGATCTCACGGGTCCCTCTATCCCGCGTATGCTTGGGATAGACAGTCATGGTGTACATCAGAGCTCAGATGGGTGGGTGCCAGTTTACGCTGATGGCGCCATGGCTCGTCTCGCGTGCATGAGTGTAGGATTTCTGTTGAAGCGTAAGGAGGATTCGGTAGTGTGGCGCGGCCCTAAAAAGAATGCAATGATTCGCCAGTTTTTGAGCGACGTGCGATGGGGAGCGCTAGATTATCTAGTGGTGGACACACCGCCTGGTTCGTGGTTGTGAATAATTGGAAGGATGATTCACTCATACATTTTTATAGGCACTTCTGATGAACATTTATCGCTCATGGAGCACCTTGCTCCTCTTCAAGCCCAGTCTCGTTTATCCTGCGTCCTCGTCACCACTCCACAAGTCGTCGCCCTCATAGACGCAATGAAATGTCTCTCTTTCACACGAGCCGTTTCTCTGCCTGTGCTCGGGCTTGTAGAGAACATGAGTGGGTACGTCTGTCCATGCTGTGGGAAAATCACAAATGTGTTCTCTACCGGTGGGGGTGAGGAAATGGCGCGACGCGAGGGAGTGCCTTTTTTGGGTGCCTTGCCCGTTGATACTCGACTCGTGACTTTGTTGGATTCTGGAGGGAAAGAGCAGGAGGAAGGAGCCGAAGAAACCAATATTGCTACAGGACCAGTGAACGGAAGTACAGTGGAGGAGACAGGATTCCTCGTTCTGGACGGGTATCGACGAACACCAACACATATGCTATTCAAAACAATTGCAGAGAAGGTCATCAGGAATCTAGCAAACTTACCAGCGATTACCCACATAACACCGTAATGTCTGACGTCTAATCACTCCATAGAATCATGTAGCAATTATCCGTGCAGTTCTGACACTCTAGTTGATTATCGTATACCAGGAAGTTTGCCACCAAACATGTACGCCGAGCAAGCTGCAGAGCTCACTGCAGTTCTTTTTTAAGGATTTTTCTGCCCGTTTCTAGTTCCGCGTATATTATGGACACGGTTTGCTTAGTCTCCTTTATGACCAGTGACAAGTTTGCTGGTACTGTAAGGCTACGTCATCTTGATGGATATTAATTATGATGGATGTATACTGTTCCCCTCCCCAAACACTGTGTCCATCTACTGCATGAGAGCACCCCGCCCGGTCTCGACCAAGTCCAACCATATCCCAAGATCAGTCCAAAATTCTTGTTGGTGCCGTGTGCCAAACCACAGAGGTAAGAGCGACATGTGATGGGTTGGACAGGGCTGGTGATGTACATGCCACACTCCGGAAGGTGGAATATGAAGTGGTGAATATATCTCATTGTTTCCATTAACACCTGCATGCCTACAGTGCATCGGGCTGAGGGAAAGAGCACAGAATGTGAAAAGAGATCATCTTGTATTCTCTGACTGTCGCACCTGCAAGGAAGGGGATGCCACTGTGAGAAAAGAGGAACGACACCATCGCTATCCCTATATTCATTCCCTAGTACGCATTGAGACATTGATTCTCTCCGTTTTGGCAACTCCCCCAACTGCCCAGCACACTCGGCAATATCCAATGGGTCTTCCGATCGACCGGTGCAATGTAACTCAACATGTGAGCGAAACCATGAGGGAGATGGTTTCACTGTTGAAAAGTCAAACGATGCCGAGAGGGCGGCAAAGAAGTGAAACGGAAAGGGTATATATAAAGAAACTAGTTTATACCATATTCTCTGACCCCGAGCAGGCTTCTGTGGTGATGTTTGTGCATTCTCAATTTAAAATTCGTGTTGTTAATTGAACTTTGTTACTCACCAGCACACTTACGTGGCTACGGTACCACGTGTGAGGATTAAGTATACCTTCGCCTCTTTCCTCGCGTTCGTCGGCTGCACGGAATGTACAGTCATAAGGCGCCGCGTCACAGCCTTCTGCCCAGTCGCTTCGCCACATTTGGCGAAGATATCCAAGAAAAGAGGATTGATTGCACGTGAGGCGACGGGTTTCAGCATGGAGATCAAAAGGGAGAGACGGCAGTAGCGGAGAGAAATAAGCAAGTGAGTGCACAACGCGAGAGATGGTTGATCCTAGAGAAAAGAAGCGGACGGCAGGGGCAGCGTCGACCTTTTCACCTAAAGCGTACACAACTTGGGTTCCGCGAAATGGGGAAGATACTAGCAAGAATGTTGAGGCCTTGATTTAATAGCATTTGAATGACTGATTACCGCTCGTTATTGACAGAACCATATCGGGGTGGACATCCTCGCCAAAGAAGCCTTCACGCATGAGCGCAATGAGCTTTGTGATCGTAGGTCCCCCCTGGTGTCCCTGTCTCTCAGACATCACATTAAAAAACCAGAAAAATATCACATGCCATGGAATGGCCCAGGAAGTGCAAGGGTCGTTCAATCGACCAAGAAGGGTAGAGGCCAGTTTCGTAATCTCGCCCGTACCGCTCATGATTATGGTCGAGTGCGTGCAGTTCTCCATAGTCGACTAACACATGTGTGAAATTGGTTCTCAGAAGAAAACAACATGAGAGGCACACGCCGCTCAGTCCGCACCTCTGCCACCCTTGAGTTCATAGAATAGCTCACACGCCCGGTCGTGCAGGGAACTCACGGGCCCCACGCTTGATATCACCCTAAAAATTACAACAAATTTATCGAAAAGAGGGAAGACTAACCTAGTGAGAAGTACTGCTCTGTGTTCCCTGCTTGATGCATTGAGAAAATATTCAGAGTTGCCCCGGAAAGCAGCAGAGGTCATGGAAAGAAACCCCTCGACGAGAATGAGAGGCACAGAGGCACCATCAGATACCATATTGTACAAATTGAAAGAAGTCACTGAGGGGTTATATGAATAGACTTAAGATCTTGGTGGTGGGTATCGTAGGAAGCCAGTTGCGGGGAGGGCGGCATAAGCCGAGCCTACTCATATGTTCTCACCACAGCACATGCTCCGCCTGTTATTTCTGTTTTAAAAAAATGTGATATAGGTTATTTTCATCACACCTCAGAAGTCCTTTAGTTATAAAGGTTGTGTTGGATTGTCTAATCCACATACTATTCAACCTCTAAGTAAAACAGTCTTCATTGATAAGACAATTACACATACAGAGCTTATGAGTAGTATTGGCAATCTGATAACTGAGTAAAGCTCTGTACTCAACGTGTATGACATATTGTTGACACTCAATGAGTCAACCTGAAAGGTTACCCATGTGGACTAGATGGTGTAGTGGTCAATACAATAGCTATATATATAGCCCTGGGTTCAAATCCTGGTCTGGTCATTCTTTTCACCTAACAGGTTGCTTGATTTTGAGCTTGGTATTAGAGAGTATTAGTTACCAATAATTATCAGTTTTGGTATATTCCATAAATGCTAAAAAATTTCAAGTGACCATGTGCAAGTAATAGCTGTGCACAGTCACATCCTGTCACAACTTATGGATCCCATTCCCCTCAGTAATCTTTATGGTATTCCTCCATTTACCCAGTATCCCATGCCTCCAGACCCTTCTCTGGAAGGCTCTGAACCCCAGGACCCTGTTCTGGGAGATTCCACCAATGTGATATGTGCTGTCCTGACACCAGTAACCAAACCAGGATGCAAGATGCTTGAAGAGTTCACAGCACATGACTTGGGCCAGCTACTTTGTGCTACCATATCTGTCAACCCATACATGGTCCCACATTCAAAAATTGGGGAAAGGTGGAAGGATATCACAAAGATTGTGTAAGATGCAGGATACTGCTGTCAGAATCCAAATATCAGTGATAGAAGTTGTGTATAAGTGAGGTGTTAGTGATTTTGTTCGGAAATGTTTCCAATGATAATAGAATTGTATTCGAAAGTGAAAATAAATCCTACAATAAAAGCGAATGGCTTTTGGAATGTTTGTGAACAAAATGCATAGTTCCAAAGAGATAGAGGTTCCAAAAGGATTCTATTTCGTAGATTGAATGAACTTTGCAGTCCATGTCAATCACAGCCAATAATCTCACATTCTTTGAAGTGGGTTAAACTAATAAAAGTAGAATTGGAGTGCTTACTCAAATATGAAGTTGTTGTTCAAGGTGAGTTTAGGACGAGTGGGCAAGTATGCGTAGAGAAATCAAGTTGACATACAATAATTGAACTAGGGAATATACATGTGAATGTGCTAGCTATATACTGAACCATTCGGAAGGAAGAGTGAATGGGAATGAGTCCGTGATGGTTGGAAAGTAGCTAAGGTACATGTATACTAATTAAAGGCCATAGAAAACAAGGAACAAGGATGGAAGGAGAATTGTACATGAAGAAAGGGGTGTCACGATCATGATTTATGGTCTATTCCGCCTTCTGAACCACCCAAACATCATGTTTCCAATTTGACTCTTCGGAACCTGAATCGTCGGAAAACTCATCACACATGAACCATTCAACATTCTGTCACCCTTAACACCCTGAATTGTCCTAGCAACATCACAAGGACCCAACCAAGAGATCAGGTTCTGTTATTAGCCTTTTCTCAGAAAAGAAGCATCTACACTATCCCCATCTGTTAAGAACTAGATCTTAGCGGAGGCAAAGTGAGGGTTGGGACTCAATATAGAGTCGACCGAGGTTCGGGGTCGGGGGGCCGAGGGGGGCCGAGGCTCGGCGAACGGGTCGAGTGAGACTTGGCTTCAGCTTATGTGCTGCGCCAGCTCAGAGTCCTGTCCCGTATTTCGGACGAGGCCCGAGGTCACCCGAAGTTCGGGTGTGACCTTAACAAGGGGAACGAAGGAGCGTAGAGATTAAGCAAGGTGTATTGGGGTATCTTAGTTGATATCAGAACTGACTATCATGTACATGAACGAATAGCTTATATACGGAGGGGTTTGGGGATCGGAGACCGGATGACCGAGGTCAGGGTCATAAGCTATGCAAAAGGAGATCAAACGAGTGGGACGGATATGAAATGTGTTTGAGGTGAACGGGGACTCGGGCCCGAGGGGCTGGGGGCTTCGGTTCGGCAGTGGGGTCTTGACACCATCACTATCCCCATCTATTTCTAGGAACTCAATATCAGGGTCGATTTCTATGCTTCTAAAAGCTTATGGTGACAAGACATACAATTCAATATGTTGACGTGTTCATTTCTGACACTCAGGGTCGTTGTTTAAGGAAGTGAAACAAGAGTTCGTCTACCCAAAAACGACATACGATTTGGAAACAGGTTTCAGGACTTATTTCTAGTTCATTAAATCTTTTTCTTATTCACAATTTCACCCAACCTTTACTCTCTATTTTCTATGGTTATTAATTAGCATACATGTACCTTAGCTACTTTCCAATCACTAACGGACTACTCCCCATTCGCTCTTGCCTCTGAACGTTCCAGTATATAAGTAGCACATTCGCATGTATGCTCTCCAGTTCAATTATTGCATGTCTACTTGATCAAACTACTCTGACTTAACAATTCATCGTGAACAATCTTGAACAACAACTTCACTTCAAAGTAATTCCTATAAAACTTATCAATTTGGGTTCAACCACACTTCGAAAGAATGTAACACCATTGGCGGTGATCGGCATGAACTACATAGTTCATCCGATTTACGAGATATAATCCTTTCGGAACATCTATCTCTTCGGAACTATGTGTCACAATCACAATATGGACACCTCATCTATATCATTGTCCTTCCGAACCAATCCTTCCGAATGGATCCTCCGAATTCCGAATCACCCTTGCCTCAATACTTCGCATACATTTGATCCGGTCACCCAATCCAGTTCAGGAATCACTCCATGAAGTGTTTAGTGAAACAATCAATAACCAGGTCCGATCATAATCTTTTCTGGAAGAGAAGCACCCTGACTATCCCCATCACTATCCCCATCTTTTCCAATGAACTCATTGATTGAGTTATTTCTATTGTGTGGAAGCAGGCGATGACATTCCATCTCATCATATTCTATGATATGAATGTTCTAAACCCACAGGATCACCCTCCGAAGGATCTAGGGATGGTTAGTTCTACCCGAAGAGCCATGCGATTCGGAAACATGTTTCAAGAGTTATTGTTGGTCCGTTAATCTTTTTCTTCATTCACAATTTTCCTACTTGCCTTGTTCTTTGTTTTTCTATGGCCTTTAATTAGTATACATGTGCCTTAGCTACTTTCCAACCATCACGGACTCATTCCCATTCAGTCTTCCTTCCAAATGGTTCAGTATATAGCTAGCACATTCGCATGTATGTTCCCTGGTTCAATTATCGTATGTCAACTTGATTTTCTACTCACACTTGCCAACTCATTCTCAACTCACCTTCAACAACAACTTTATATTTTTTGAGTAAGCACTCCAATTCCACTTTTATTATTTAATCCACTTCAAGAAATGTAAGATCATTGGCTGTGATCGACATGAACTGCAAAGTTCATTCGATCTACAAGATAGAATCCTTTCAGAATCTCTGTCTCTTCGGAACCATTCACTTCATTCGCAGATGTTCCAAAAGCCATTCGCTTTTACTGTAGGATTTCTATTCACTTTCCACAACCATTCTGTCATCATTAGAAATATTTCCGAACAGATTCACTAACCCAACCTTCATCTATATCTTTTGTCCCTGAAATTTGGATTCTGACACTATGCACCTCTTCGCAAACATTCCGAAAGCCCTTCGCTTTTACTGTAGGATTCCTATTCACTTTCAAATACCATTTTATTCATATAGAAACATTTTCGAATGTTGTTACTAACACTACATTCATCTATAACATTTATCTTTGATAATTGAATTCTGACAAGGGGATGAAATGAACTAACAACCACTCCTGAAACATGTTTCCGAATCGCGTGGCTCTTCGGGTAAAGATAACTGTCCCTAAATTCTTCGGAGGGTGATCCTGAGGGTCTGAAACATCCATATTATAGAGTCTAATAATAT
>QMFG01002114.1:4484-21888 GCA_003314545.1 Ramaria sp. MG151 | reverse complement strand
ACATTAGTACTTGTTTTTATTAGGTTTTATTGGTTTTATTCTAGGCGGCGCTACTGATGCATCAGTAGATTATGTAATGCATAGCCGCGCGGTGGGAGAAAAGGAGAAATGATAAAATAACAGATGCTTGTCGATGTTCCAAAAGACATGAACATAGTCGGAAGTCGTTGGACGTTCAGGGTCAAGCGCGACAATCTCGGCAATATTGACCGCTACAAAGCACGTCTCGTCGCGCAAGGATTCTCGCAAATCACAGGAATAGATTTCGACGAAACGTACTCACCTACTGTCCGACTCACATCAATTAGGCTTATACTCAGTCTCGCGTGCAAATACGACCTGGAGCTACGACAAATCAACGTAAAAGGGGTGTACCTTAACGGCAAGATTGACGATGAAGTTTATATGCGTCAGCCAGAGGGATTTATAATGAAAGGAAAAGAACATATGGTGTGTAAACTCAACAAAGGGATTTACGGGCTGAAGCAGTCAGGACGTGTATGGTACCACACGCTGCGAGATGAGATGGGGAAGATTGGATTCAAACCTGGAGATGCTGATACGACAGTATACTTCAGGTTTGGAAGGGGAGGAGAAATCGAGGTTGCAGCATGGCATGTTGACGATGGTCTACTCGCTGCAAACTCCAAGGAGTCCATAGATCGCATGTTGACCGATATCAAGGGTAGTTTCGATATACAGGATCTCGGAGATCCAACGAGACTTTTGGGAATACGAATTATGAGAAACAGGGACCTTGGTACGATTCATATTTCCCAACCATTGTTCATTACTACCATAGCAAAACGTTTTAACGTTACGCCGGGACGAGCAATTAACTCACCAATGGACACAAACGTTGACCTACGAACCGAAACGATGGACGACGCCATCGACATCCCTTATGCTTCGTTCATTGGTAGCATAAACTATTGCGCGGTAGCAACTTGACCCAACATTGCGTATGCTGTCAACAAGTGCACGCAATTCATATCATGCCCTACACTCGTTCATTGGGAGGCGGCCAAGCGAATCGTACGTTACCTGTTACACACGAAGGATCACGGCATAGTCTATAGATCCATAGGAGAAGGGATTGAAGGCTATGCCCATAATTTCGCAGGGTATGTCGACGCTGATTTCGCAGGAGACCTTAACGACAGGATATCAACATCGGGCTGGCTATTCACTTTTAACGGCGCACCCATATGCTGGGCATCGAAGAAACAACGTATCGTGTTGTTAAGAATTAAGAGATACAGCAGCAAGTAGAGATAGACAGAGAGTGATAACAACACTCTTGAAATGAATGTCAACTCAAAAACTCGAAAAATGACTGGAAAACCCAATGTTATTTACTGGAGATAATGTCCTTCTTATATACAAAAGAATTCAGGAGTTTTGAGGCATGATATTCTCGGAAAAATGTCATAAAATAGGGAAAAGGGATGATAATGGGGCTAGGGGTGAAATATGGAAGAATATTATTCATAAATGTTCAGGATAATAAAGGAGGTTAAATGCGAAGTGGTGTGGAGTTTGTTCTGGGTTAAATGGAATGTGGAGCAATAGAAAATTGATCGATAGAAAGAGGGGGGGGGGAAATATAGGGAAAAAGTCAAGGAGACTTGCCCCTGGATGTCCATAGAGTCAATTAAGGGATTTGAGTTGTGGAGTCGCATAGGGAGTTGGGGGAATACTTCCAGGAATGTTATAGGGTGTACGAGGCTCGTTTGGACCGCATATATGTAGGTCCCTCGACTCGGATGAATATTTTGAGTGATTCTTGAGGAGATGGTGTTCCCCTGGCTCATGATGATGTTTTGACTCGATTTGACTCGTTGTGGGCTTGGTTTTCTTGACTCGAAATGATTTTATGATGCAATGGACTGTTGAGGATGTGTGGGATATTTTTCCCCTCGACTTGGAGTGTAGAATGAATAAAAGAAACTGTGGTGATGGGATGGGAATGATGGCTGAAATAAAAGAAATATCAAAAGAAAAATAGTAGAGAAATATGTCCATATCTTTGCTCAATTTCCTTCCTAACAAATTCTAGCGTGGGGTATGCGCTGATGCAAGATCAAATATCAGCGCTTAAAGTTTGTGTACAGCTACGCGAGTTGTAGATAGAGAGATAAACTGCAACTTAGCAGTTTTGAGATAAACACTGAGTCAAATAGATTGCTTGAAATGATGACGAACGGCTGGTGACGATTCGTTAATAAAGCAAGCGATGGAGAGATATCAAGCAAACAGATAGAGATTGTTCTGAGGATGTGGAGGTTATACTGCCTTTTTTGTTTTGATGGGAATTACAAGCATACTTATAGTGAGAGCTAGCTAATAATAGTCCTTTGTGTTTCCAAGAAGAATATTGGGGGGATGGAGGGGCTCTGGGGTTGCAGTCTACATGAAGGGCAAAATGCACAAAATGGTACTAAAGACATGTTTAAAACTTCTGAAACTGATCGTGGTGTGATAGGAAATGTAGATCATGTATCTATGGAATATATTCAAGTGAAAAGAACAAGAAAAATCTTCAGGATGAGCTGAAACTTCATTTTGAAGCTCTCGGGTGCTTGATTAGATTAAATCAAAGTGATCGGCTTTGTTCGGGGATCGGTGACAATAGGGGTGGTTGGAATCGGTAGATATGTTGCCATGTTAGTCTCTGAAAGTGTTTTAGGGTTGCGTGGGGCTCAATCGGTGGCTATCGTAGCCCGTTTGTGTCTGAAGTGCATATATGCGTACTTCCGTCCCTGCATAGCCCGGGAATTGTTGGCCGAGTAGTCCTAAAGATGTAAACAAATCATATTCTGAGGCCCAAGGCCTTGAACTCTCATTAGTAGTGGTTTTATAATGTTTTTGTTGATATATTGTGCGCAGGGCTACTGATGCATCAGTAGATTACATAATGCAGTATTCGCGCAGTAAATAGATAGTAAAATAACAGATCACAGCAAGCTTGAGTCCACCATCGTCACTGCAGCCGCAGTTGACACAGAAGATGCGCTATACTATTCTAGCGGCAAGGAGAAGGTTTTGGAGATGCCATCCGACTTTGAGACTGCACTCATTAGCCTCGAGGATGACCCTGAAATGTACATTCACACCTTCAGGATGTGCTTCATCGGCATCGGTTTTGCTGTCTTTGGTGCTGTCCTTGGAATGCTCTCCGTACATATTACAAACCAGTTTTTCCCGCTAATCACTCTTTTTTTGTATAAGTGGTGAACTGAGTCCATGATGCTCTACCTGTTTGTTTGTTACACAGCAATTCTGACCGCAGGTCATCACTGTCTCGGTGCTCTGCCTTCAATTGCTCGCGTACATGCTTGGTCGTGTGCAAAGGACCATTCCAGGTTCAGGCATTTTCTTCCACAGCGACAACAGGTTCTGGAATTTCATGAACTCCGGCCCATTCAGTAATTCACTCTTCACAATTCTTTAAATAGATTCACTCATTGAAGTAATTAAACATCCCTAGACATAAAAGAACATGTCGCAGCTCAAATGATGGCCAACACCACTTTGGTCGCCGCTCGAGCTTGTTTTGTGTTCGCCTCTGATGACCTTTTCCTTTTATACAACATCAAGGTGAACACATGTAGCAATTCCCGTTCAACTGATACAAACACCTTGCTCATCCCTGTCTCTGTCAGGCTGGTAATGCCATCTTCATACTCATCACCTCGCAGCTCATCAGCTACGGGTTTTCAGGGTTCCATACATTCACTCTTACGTAGCTGAGTTTGTGTATTCATTTTAGGCTCATTCCTCGTGTACCCTACAGCCATGTTATACCCCATAAACTTGATCTATGTCAACTTGTTTGATGTAGTACATCGGTCCAAGGGTGAACTCCTTCAGGGGAAGCGCTGATTCTTGAAAAAGATTCTCTATATCACACCTACACTTTTTCAATGGTTTATTTGCAACAGGTTGCGCTTTTCCTGGATTGTTGTCGGTGTAGTGTGAGTCATTATCCTTTGTGTACTTATTGTTCCGACGGTTAAACACTACCTTTCCATAGATTTGTATACAAAGTGAGTGCATTTGAGGCAAACCTCACAGTACCACATTATATCTGACTTTGGGAATATATGACAGTGGTTCCCCGAGGTATATCCCCCTTTTTACCAGCTTCCCCCCAACGTCACTGACTCTTATTTCCGACATGTATAGCACATCGCACCCCTTCTCGGCTCATTTAACATAGTCTGCCCAGCAGTCTACAACTCTGTGTGAGTATCCTACATCTACGACGGTGCCAACGCTAATGAAGGAATGGGTCTCATGAGCTTTCGTCTCGATTGGGCCAGTATGTCCACACACATATGTAGTTTGAAAGATCCAGTCATCTGATCTCATGTACCCAGATATCACGAGTGCACCATTTTACCAGCCACTTGCTATGCAGATCTCCAGTACATTTTTCTGTTCTATTCTTTGCCACAGTGTTGTATCCTGGCATTGATTATTGTTGTGGTTGTTTTTGTATAGTCTATGTAGGATGGGCGATGAACCATAAATTCTTCCTACTAAAAAGAAAAAGAAATGGAATATTTGTTGTGTTTGTTTTGTATTTTGTTTGTATTTTATTGAAGCAAGCTTTAGCTGCTTGTTTGATAATCTAAGCGGAGTTGAATTGAGATGTGGGGATGCGCTGATGTGGAAGCAAAATTGTCAGCACTAAAAGTTCGCATACACTGACACAACACTTGTAACAGAGATAAAGCTCAAACTTAACAAGTTTGAGATAACTTTTGAGTTATATAGATCACTTGAATTGAGAGCAAATGGCCAGTGACGATTTGCTAACAAAGAGATGTTTGTAGAGAGATCAAGCAAGAGATTCAGAATACGGGAGACTTTGTGGAGTTTTACTGCCTTAGATTATACCGAGAACTACAAGTGTATTTAAGGGAAAAGCTAGCTAGTGAGAGTTCTTTGTGAATCCAAGAAAAATAATAGGGTGATGGAGTGGTTCTGGGGTTGCAATCTACATGAGGGAAGAAATGCACAAATCTGCAACTAAAACCTATCTAAAGCACCTGAAACCAATCAGTGTGCTATGGGAACTACAGATCATGCATTCAACAAGTTTATTAGATAGAAAGAACACAGAAAAAGAGGAGGAAAACTTCTGAAACTCCATTTCAAAGCTCCAGGCGCTTGTTTAAATGAAAAGGAAGCGATCAGGTTTGTTCGGGGATCAGTGACAATAGGGGCAAGTTGAAATGGAAGATATATTACCCTATGTACATTTGGAAGTGTTTCAGAGCCATGTGGAGGCTGATTGATGGCTATTTGAGCCTGTTCGTATCCGAAGTGCATATATGCGCACGTTTGTGCTTGTGTGGCCTCAGGGATGTATTGCCAATTGACTCTAAAAATATAAACAGAATGTATTCTAAGGCATGAAGCCTTGAATTGAAGTTAATAGTGTTTTTAGGTTGTTTTTCTGTTTTTATTCCAGACAGCATCTCTGATGCATCAGTGGATTACATAATCCAAGTTCACACAGTAGATAGATAAATAATAACATGTTCGGGGATTGGTGATGGTAGGGGTGACTTGAAATGGTGAATAAAATGCTTCATGTGCATTTGGAAGTGTTTCAGATACGTATGGCCACCAATCGTTGGCTATTTGAGCCCATTCATGTCCGATCGCATATATGTGTGTGTTCATGCTCACGTGGGTTCGGGGATGCTTCGCTGGTTGATTCTAAAAATATAAACAAAATGTATTCTGAAGCCTGAGGCTTTGAACTAATGAGAAATGAAATAGAAATTTTATTTTATTTATTTTGATTTTATTTGAAGTGTTTTTGACGTTTTGTTCAAATTTGTTTGAGGCGGCTTTTAAGCGCCTAAAAGATAATCTAAGCGGTGTGTGAATTCTAGCACGGGGGATGCGCTGATGCGGAATCAAATTGTTAGCGCTTGAAGTTCGCGTACAGAGACGCGGACTTGTAGATAGGTAGATAGTGCAAACTCAACAGTTTTGAGATAATTATTGAGTCGGATAGAGCTCTTGAAATGATGACGAACAGCCGGTGACGATTCGTTAACAAAGCAAGAGTTGTAAAGATATCAAGCAAAGTAATAGAGACTTGTTCTGAGACTGTGGAGGTTGTACTGCCGTAGATTCTGGAGAATTTTACAAGCATACTTATAGGGAGAGCTAACTATTAATTGTCCTTTGTGTTCCCAAGAAGAAAATTGGGGCGATGGAGCGATTCTGGGGTTGCAGACTACATGAGGGAAAGAATGCACAAAAATTGTACTAAAACATGTTTAAAATACTTGAAACTGATCGTGAGGTGGTAGGAGTTGTGGATCATGTGTTTCACTACTATATTCAATCAAAAGAACAAGAGAAATAATAACAGAAAATCTTGAAACTCCATTTCGAAGCTCTGGGCGCTTGATTAAATGAAATCGAAGCGATCGGCTTCGTTCGTGGATCGGCGACGATAGGGGTGGTCCAGAATAGAAATAGTAGTGTCGTAAGGGTTGTTGGAAGTGTTTCAGAGCCACGCGGGGCTCGATCGATGGCTATTGGAGCCCGTTTGTGTCCGAAGCGCATATATGCGCACGTTCGTCCCTGCATAGGTCGGGGATCGTTGGCCGAGTGGTCCTAAAGATGTAAACAAATAATTTCCTAAGGCCCAAAGCCTTGGATTGACATTAGTACTTGTTTTTATTAATTTTTATTGGTTTTATTCAAGGCGGCGCTACTGATGCATCAGTAGATTACGTAATGCAAAGTCACGCGGTGAGAGAAGAAGAAATAATAAAATAACATGAACTGAGGTCAGTAATATTTTTGTGTTGTTTTTCTGTTTTTATCCAAGATGGCATCACTGATCCATCAGTAGCTTATGTAATCTTGGATCGCATGGTAGATAGATAATAATAACACCTAGTGTGTTCGCGTGAACTATATTGTACATGCCTTTTATGCTATTTTCCCAGCGAAAAACACTTACTTGCTTTACACTGTATTTCACTAGAAACTCGAAGAACTTCCTGTTCATCAGTCAAAGCCTCTTTTGTAAGCATGAACCCGACATATTTCCTGCATACAACATTCTGTCCCTAAACACCATTCGAGTCCAAAGTGGGACTATTTACGACCAGACCCTGATTTTAAACCCGTACGTGCTCAGTCTGACTGGAAGCTAATTACCCACTTGATGCAGTGACTTCTCCCTGAACAAAACCACTTTTGATATCGTCGGACAGCCATGGCAGTCTGGTCTTCAATCATCTTCAACCTTGGTGTTAACCTGTCTGTTGATCAGTGGGCTGTCTTCCTCTCTCCTCCTCTCTGTATCTTTTTGTTCTGTCTTCAACATATGGTTATTGACACAAGTGAACCTTTCAATATGCAGGGGCTACCTTTGTACACATCAGGCTTTGGTGAGCCTCATTTCAGTCTTCATTTTCATGCATCCAAAATCTAACTGCTCGCCATTTTTGAACATAGGTATGGAAAGGACGTATGTAGCACAATTATATGACGCTCGATGCCAATCTCATCCTCATATCTATTACAAAAGATCTACAAAAGATTTATGGATTAGTAAGTGGTTTGCATGCTACCTTGGAACATGGCTTGTTATTTTACTATCTATTTACCGTGTGAATATTGCATTATGTAATCTATTGATGCATCAGTAACGCCGCGCACAATATATCAACAAAAACATTATAAAACCACTACTAATGAGAGTTCAAGGCCTTGAGCCTCAGAATATGATCTGTTTACATTTTCAGGACTACTCGGCCAACAATTCCTGGGCTATGCAGGGACGAAAATGCACATATACGCGCTTCGGACACGAACAGGCTACGATAGCCACTGATTGAGCCCCACGCAACTCTGAAACACTTTCAGAGACTAACATGGCAACATATCTACCGATTCCAACCACCCCTATTGTCACCGATCCCCGAACAAAACCGATCACTTTGATTTAATCTAATCAAGCACCCGAGAGCTTCAAAATGAAGTTTCAGCTCATCCTGAAGATTTTTCTTGTTCTTTTCACTTGAATATATTCCATAGATACATGATCTACATTTCCTATCACACTACGATCAGTTTCAGAAGTTTTAAACATGTCTTTAGTACCATTTTGTGCATTTTGCCCCTCATGTAGACTACAACCCCAGAACCGCTCCATCGCCCCAATATTCTTCTTGGAAACACAAAGGACTATTATTAGCTAGCTCTCACTATAAGTATGCTTGTAATTCCCGTCAAAATAAAAAGGCAGTATAACCTCCACATCCTCAGAACAATCTCTATCTGTTTGCTTGATATCTCTCCATCGCTTGCTTTATTAACGAATCGTCACCGACCGTTCGTCATCATTTCAAGCAATCTATTCGACCCAGTGTTTATCCCAAAACTGCTAAGTTGCAGTTATCTCTCTATCTACAACTCGCGTCGCTATACGCGAACTTTAAGCGCTGATATTTGATCCCGTATCAGCACATCCCCCGCGCTAGAATTCACCTACCGCTTACTTTTAGGCGCTTAAGAGCCGCCTCAAGCCAACTTGAACAAAATATCAAAAACAAACCAAATAAAATCAAAATAAAATACATAAAAAATTTCTATTTCATTTCTCATTATGGCTGTGTCGCTGATGCTATTTTCGCCTCGTAATGCAGCCTCAGGGGTACGCCAGTTGATGACCCACACTACAATAAGATGGTAGTGCGTATCATATTTATACCGTATCATCAGTAATACACCTTCGCTAACTGACATATTCCCGGTGTACAGACTTATAGAGAGAGTATGTATTGAATTTAATTGTTCGAAGGAGATGCCACTTAGCGACCCTGGTCCCCATTAACTTAGTCCCGCTGTGGTGGTATCCCGGACACTCACTCTCAGGGAATTTTTCTCCCTTTAGCTGCACAATCATATTTATGAGTTTTTATTGACGCATATTGTGGACAGCTTTCGTTATTGAAAGTGCCATTAACATCAAGAAACATAATATTACGGACCCGACTAACACTGGCCGAGCTTCTGCTAGTGGTATGTACGCCGAGAATTCCCAGTACGCAGTTTTCTTTCCTGCGAGAACATTGACTTCTGAGGATTTATGTGACTGCTATAGGTTACCCCCGTGGGCACTCATCATCTTCCTCATGTTCGCTCTCCTATCCTTGGTTCTACGGAGCTATGCTTGCGATATCCGCGTGCGTATATTAAACAGTTTTTCTTCAGTGGAACATACGGATACATCAACACATGGATGGCGATTGGCTTGACATCTCACTTCTACATCCGGAAGTACAGTGCTGGATGATTTCGGAAATACAATGTGTATCGGGTGCATCGGCTCCTGTTGCCCTGTGCCTTTGGTTGTCGTAAGTACTTGTGAGGATGGCTGCAGTATCGGTTCGGCGCAGCCATTGATGGCGGTGCACAAATTTTCGTGTTTATTTTTTCGGTATGTATAGTCGCGTTTTATTATCAAGAAAACCGGCTTGCATTGACTAGTCACTTTTCCCCTATCCTTAGTTTTCCCTCGGAGGTGCGGGGGGCAAGACGATTCCGTTTCCTAAGTACTTACATCAACTCACTACACTCACTATTACCAGAAACCAACCTTATTGATCAATGATTATAGCTGGGCTTGAACGCCGGAGGAAACGCGGTAAGTGGTTTTGTGGCCGATCGCCTTTACATAATTTTGAACTGCAGCACTGACTATATAACCTTTAATTTCTTTCCCCAGGATTACTGCAAATTTACCACGACGTACGATCATTTTACTGTTTTCTTTGTAGGTGTACGATTTTCTGTGAACTCCATGCCTTGAGTCGATTGGTGTTCGCGTGTGCCTGTGGGATTCGAGTTAACGAAGCAGTGACATGAAAAGGCTCTATGCAAAATTACTCCTCACCTCACCGAGCGCAACAGTAGTGACATGTTGTTTTGGTCACTGTCAAAATTGTAAGATTGGGTGACGTTGAACAGAGCTGGGTACTCACGGATCTGACGCCTGCTGAACATAGGTTTCAATACTCTGTTGAGGAGACATCTGCTTGTTCGAGTACGGTGCGTTGGAATGGGAGTATGATAAATACAAATAAACAGAATGTGCGAGTGTAGCATTCTGGAATAGGCGAGCAACAGAGATAGTATCCCTATCACGCCGCAGCCAAATGATCTGATGCTAACGAGCCCGCATGATGAACGTCATCAGTGGCACTTCCTTCTTGTCGCTGTGAATATGGGCGATGTCGGACATTGATTTCCAGTAATGATAGAACAAAGATGCGAGGCAATACCTCGTCCGAGAACACCTCTAGCATTTTGGGAAGATAGATGAGGGGGTGAAGTTTTTTGCAACATTAATAATGGGAACTTGTTTTGTTTGTTGCTTGTCATGAGGGATAACAGGTTCGCGTTCAATAGACATAGAGATACAGAGTGGTGAGGGGAAAGCGCCAATGGGCGGCAAGTGCTGAGACCTCGGCTCAGTCCACGCCTTGCTTCCAGTACATTACTTTGGGAACAATGGACATTAGGACTAAACTAATAATGATGCCGATAACATTAGTCTTCGAGGACCTGGCTTTGCCGGCTCGCATCTTACAGATGCAATGCGACTCATCAGGAGACATGGACACGGAGGACACGGAGGACATCTCGCTGAACGAGTGATGTTCTGTTAACACGGAAATAGCACGGAAATAATCAAATCCCTACTAACTGAGACAACCAAGTTCGGATCAGGACAGCCTAAGATGAGATGGGCTCGGAGCGCGCGCGTCAAAGTTGTTCGAGCTGTGTGATGTCTGTCGCGTTGTCGTTTGATAGGAAGTGCATACAGCATGGCTCGAGAGATGAAAGCAATTCAAATATGAATTGCGATTACTGGCGAGATGGAGCGAAAGCTGGACATTGGCGGAGTTGACTGCGGTGACCGTTGTTTTGTGGTCTGATCGAGAGAAGCACACGCTGGATTTGGAGGGTCGGTGGAATTGGGCACGGTATCAGTTGCTTTTTGGTCTGATAGAGACACGCACGCGGTGTGTTTGATCAGCGCATACTCCCCCTGTTCTGTTTGGGGACATCAGAAAGCCCTCCATACATACGATGGCCAGCCATTCGTTCACCAAAGCTGAATGCACAGGAGGACGGGTTCACTGATGCCGAATGCACAGGAAGACCGCAACTGGGTGAGACATAGACAAACCTTGCCACAGGTCGGATGTAGCTCCGACGAGACTTCTCTCAGTTTTTACGGCTGGGTTTACAGACGCTGTCAGAAGCCTTGTGTCGGAAGGTGGCATCTCGACCTTTCACTGCTGTTGTTATCGTCCGTTCCTTTCGCTGATAGAGCAGTTACTCGTTTAATGGTAATGTCCATCGTTGTCAAAATGATGCACTGCAAGCAAGCGGCTGAGCCGAGGTCTCAGCACTTGCTGCCCATTTCCCCCTTTTTTCTCACCACTCTGTCTCTCTATGCCTATTGAAGGTGACACTGTTATTCTCAATGACAAGCAAGAGCAAAACAACGCCCTATCATCATGTTGCAAAACCATCATCCTCTCATCTATCTCCTCAAATTGCTAGAGGTGTCCGTTCTCGGAGAGGTCTCACCTCGCATCTTTGTTGGATTATATCTGATAATTGATGTTCGAGATCGCCCCTAGAAGACAAGAAGGAAATGCCACAGATGATATGGACTCGTCGGCATCAAGTCATTTTGCTCCAGCGTGGTAGCGAAACTATCTTTATCATTCACCCATTCCAGAA
Organism: Ramaria sp. MG151; assembly: GCA_003314545.1. NCBI lineage: Eukaryota > Fungi > Basidiomycota > Agaricomycetes > Gomphales > Gomphaceae > Ramaria > Ramaria sp. MG151. The sequence goes on along the minus strand of QMFG01002114.1, from coordinate 10,083 downwards.
TGCTATAAGACTTGCACGTTCTGTTCATTCGTATCTATCATCCTCTCATTCCAACGCACTCTCGACTTCGTACTCGACTAACAGATGTCTTCTCAACAGAGCATTGAAACCATTGTCCAGCAGGTGTCAGATCTGTGAGTAACCAGCTTTGTTCATCGTCACTCAATCTTACAAGTTGGACAGTGTGGATTATCAATATGTCTCGGCCGCTGGGCTCGGTGAGGCGAAGAGTAATTTTGTGTAGAAGCTTTCCATCTCACTGCTTCGAATAGCACTGCTTGTCTATGACATGCTTCTAGTGTTTCCATTTGAGGTCAAACATATCTGGCATGGAAGGATCAAACTAGGAACTCCATTATATATCTTCGCACGATACCCAGCCATTTTCAACCTGTTAGTTGGATTGATATCGTTTTCAACTCTCACGGTGAGTAGATAGTCTACAGAAGGAACAGCACTCATATCGATGTCTAGTAAGCGTTTCGTGTTGCATTACACAGAGTCTAATGTCAAAACAGCGCATGTGATGACTAGGTGCGCATTTCTGAGACTATCAGTGTTTTCCCACTCTTGGGAATACAAGGTGACGACATCTCCAATACCCGAACGATATGCTCATGAGTTTACCCTCTCAGGGCTGCTAATGGCCCGTGCATATGCTATCTCCTCCTACAAGAAAACGGTCAGCCTGGTGCTTGGTTTTCTCTTTATTGGCATTGTCACGTGTTATGTGGTATGTCACTGCTTGTTCTCGCTTGTCTTGCTGTAATTTCTATGATAGTATGGTGCGATCATTGATGGTTGCAACCGAACTGATACGGTGCTGACCAACCTGCTATTGTGAGTGATGATGAACGTTTATTGATGACGTGTTTATTGACATTCTTTGCAGGGGTGAGACGTCTCCTGTTTCACTATAAATAGACTAATCATGTGATTTCCAGTGGACTTCATTAATGAACTATTATTAATCATTTTCGACACGGTAGTCTTTGCAGTGATACTTTCTAATACCCTGGGAAACCTGAGGCAGTTAAGCAAGTTCCAGTCAAAGTCGTTAACTCGAGTTCTGGTTGAACAAAGTGAGTAATACCATGCTTATCGCTTACAGTGGCTAATAATAACCCAGGCGTTATGCGATATGGGTATATGCTTCACAATTGCTGTTTAATGTAGTGTCTGATACTCTGCCAGATTTGTGCTCACTGTAATACTAACAAACACCATCTTAACCAAGGTATTACCAATTCATTTTTTTTGTAGGATTTGCTGATGAGATGATTATCACAGGTCTTACGAGTAAATGTTCCGTTAGCCACTTCCTGAAAAATTCAGCTTAATTGATTCCCAATAGCCTACTATTGCTAATGTCCTTGTCCCCATACAAGACAGGTCAGAGGCATACATCAGAAACGTTCGCGTCAATTGACTGACACTGCATATAGCCTATCCGTTATCATCATCTGTCGCATACATTTGGACCTCCTAGAGAAGCATGCACATCCCAACGGCAGGACCTGTTCGTCTCCCCAACCCATAGAAAGTTTCCATGCAGCTGCGCGACGGATTCACAACGCCGTCATGGATGAATTTGGTGATCGGAGCGTCACTGAGACTCTCAACACTGGGATCTCCTCACCAGGTGACATTGAGCTCCAGGAGCGACAGTCGTCTAACACCGACCGGATCGATCTAGATGAATTTCCTTGGGCCGGATGGAGTTTGGGAGAGCTGGAGAGTACACCCGCCGGGGAAGAGTTGCAGAATTCGAGTAAGCACGGTTCATTCTGATTTTGAACGAAGCGGCTGTTCGATTCAGACGAGCTGATATTGACGACAGCGCCGGTTGAAGAAGTTTGAAGAATTTTGAGAGATAGATTGGGATAGTCACCTTTTCCGTTTGTCGACGCATCCTGGCACTATTTAATGAAAAATTGGGGTTTAATATATATATATAACCAGGCTGTGGAACAGTCAGAAATGAATTACCCCAAAGTTGTAATCTCACCTATCGTCCATATTCCCTCCCACTTTCCATCCCAAACAGTGCAGGCTAGCTATCGCAGTGTCATGTCTCTCCATTCTCCGGTAAACTTGTGTGATCATCCCGACCAACGTACCAGGCGTAGCATCAGCTCACAGGAATTAGGGGGCAATACTCATTTTGGCGAGTAGCTCTGCACTCTCCTTCCACACCTCTTGATAGCCTCAACTTTCTCTATACACAGGGAAGTCCTAGATGGGAGATGGGATCCGTATTGCGGTTATGTAAACCACTGAAAGCGAGATAGAGGAAGAAGACGTACAACCATCCTTCCGCCAAGGAGACATCCAGAATAACCTCCACAACAGGAAAAGTCTAATACACAGTAGCAGCCCCACGATCGTAAAGAATGAAATCCAACGAAGAGTGTATCCACACTTTCCTTGGACCTGGTCAAGATATCAGTGGATTAGCATAGGGAGAACGAGAGAGAGAAACGAGTCTGAAAAACTGTGTCGAAGATGCCACGTTGTGCCAAGTGACGACCCGGTGAACGCTCACACTGCCTCAGACTAACTAAGGTCAAGCTTCACAATGCATGTACATATTGGGACTCACAGAAGTATCAAAGGATGTCCAAGACACCACGGAGTGGAAAAAGAAAACAGTGATCTGTGGCCGCACGTCTAGTGGAGGCACCATTACAAGTGGGCACTTTGAGTACTACTTCAATCTTCATATGTGTGCGAAAAGGAAAGTCACAGGGCCAGGATTTAATAGAAGCACACCACGAAGGGCATCTGGGAAGCGCAGAGTCTTCACGAAGATGTATACGTACAAGTGTATTCGTGGGTTGTGACCTGTAATAAAAACAAATGTCAGTGACTGAACTGACCAACTTGACGATGTCTCTGACGAGTATGGAAACAAAAGCAGATCGAAACTTAAACTGTTAGCTTGAGAATTTTCAAACTCCTTCAACACGATTAATCTACTCGTACCATAAATGGGGATAGGACGCAGCACCAAAGCGGAAATACCTCATACGGCATCCAGCGGACCTTTTGCGGAATCTAATATGCTCCCACGGACCGGAAACCTGGCTCCGTTAGTGGCAATATTCAAACTTCGAATTCAGAACTTTGCCCGATGTCCATCGCGATCTGGTCTTCAAGGTGGGATGTCCACAGTTCGGAGCTATGTCATTGCTATAGAGAATCATGGATCTTGTGCATTGTTCTTCCAACGGTCCGTTGGCAAGCTGATACTGCCCTTTATCCTATTTGAGTGTGTGACCGTCAGACTCTTATCACAATATTCCTCGATCGTTGAAAAATCTAGAAAGATTCTCTCATGTCTTTCTTGTCTTTCTAACACTGTATGTGGCACTCTTCAGGACAGTGATTGAAGCCATTTCCCTGCTCAACTGAACAGCTTTCAGTTTGTTCGTTGAAGCCTCTCACTCTACTAAGACAGTGTCGTATGAGGAGACTTGGTCATCAAAAATTATTTCCAAAGTAATCACAAATCCATTGGTGACATTGCAAGTTGACAAAGTTCCATGATTCTCCATTGCAACGACATGGCACCGAGCTCTGGACATCCCGCCACCGAGCCACGGTGAGTTTGAAGGTCAGATTGCGTTCCAAATTCGATGTCTGAATATTGGGAATAGCGGAGCTAATTCTCCGGCCGGTGGGAGCCAACCAGGTTCCGCAAAAGGTCCTGTTGCCGGTCGTGTTAGGACCTGTCTCCGGTTTTGGTTCCACGACTAGATGGATCGTGGTGGAGGTACGTTTAAACCGTGGTTCCAACAGCGAGTTGAATATTCTGAAGCTTTAATAGATTAGGTTTCGATCTCGCTTTTGTTTCCATACTCATCCGGGAAATCGTTGTGTCCCGCGCGCTATGATGGTGAGTTCGGTCACTGACATGTATTTTTCCTAAAGGTCGCATCCCACAAATACACTTGCACATAGACCTCTCTGTGGAAGTACTCTATGCTGCACAGATGGTCTTCGTGGTTTGCTTCTATTAAATTACTAACATGATCCGCTTATGAGACTCCTCTACAATGAGTTCTTTGTCTAGTGTAGCCACTTCAACACCCATAGTCTCGTCTGGATCGCCATATGGGTATAACATAAGGACTGAAGAACAACCCTGCCATGACGCCCTCTCATTCGCCTTCTCTATGTTTTCTTCCCAAGCCTTTTCAGAAACTGAAGCTGTGTTATAAAAGCTTCCATTGGACACTCCCCAACTCCCCACTTCCTCCCCCTGTTGCTTGTTGACACCTCGCTTCTTTTCTATCGGAATGTCATGTGTATAGGTGGGCGGCAGCATACATTCCACCACTTGCTGTGCACGTGGGATCTTTGGATATCCTTTGAGATTGCTTTGTGTTCCAATATGTACGTGCATTATGACCTTACTGAGTCTGTGGCAGTGTGTGCATTCACCGACTCATCACTTGGCACACCGTGGCGTCTTTGACGCTCTGTTTCAGACCCATTGCTCTTTCTCATGCTCTCTATAATATTGCCTCGGCGTTTGATTGGTCTTGATCAAGAGTCTCCGCACTGGAAGAAAAAAAATCCGCCACTTGAATACCATTTGATATCTCTCGACCAGTGCCAAGGAAATTGCCGATGTACTCATGGTAACTGGTATTCAGTCTCACTATGCATCACTCGTGTGGCTGCTATTGTATATTAGACTCTTCCTGTTGCGGATGTTACGCAGGATGTCTCCTTGGCGCAAGGATGGCCGTGAGTCATCTTCCTCTGTCTCGCTCTCAGGTGTTTACATATACACAATACGGATCGCCTCGAGGCTATCGTGGGGATAGAAGCGGAATGCAGAGCTACTCGCTCCAATGAGTATTTCCATCTACTAACTGTGAGCTGATTCTACCCTTGGTAGGTTCGTCAGGATGATCATCCAGATTTACGATAAAATGGACAGACAGGATACTTTGCCATTGCTAGACCTGCACAAGTCGGGGTGGACGGCTGAAGGGAATTTGGACGATAGATAGGACTACAACTTTGCTGTGATTAATTCCTGTGAACTGACGCTACTGTAGGTAAGTTGGTCAGGATGATCACTCAGGTTTACGGTAAAACGGACGGACGAGACACTTTGCCATTTCTAGGCCTGCATTGTTCGGGATGGACGGTCGAAGGGAATATGGACGATAGGTCGGACTCCACCTTCACTGTAGTTCCTCGCCATCTGACTATTGTTCGAAAAGCTACAGGTATATACAGATTAAGCCCCGATTCTACATCAAATAATAAGAGTCTGCATCTATAACAAACGAGGGCGTGACAACCCAAATCTATCTTTCAAAATTATTCAAGCTTCTTCAATCGGCCCTGGGTTCAATATGAGCTGCTTCGTTCAAAATCAGAATGAGAACTATCCCTACCCGGATTCTGCAACTCATCCCCAGTAGGTCTACTCTCCACCTCTCCCAAACTTCGTCCTGCCCATGGAAATTCACCCAGGTCAATGCGGTCTGTGTTAGGAGACAGTCGCTCCTGGAGCTCAATGTCATCCGACGAGGAGACCCCAGTGTCGAAAGTCTCGGCGACGCTCATCTATGAAAAA